>JAULBY010022809.1:0-18070 GCA_032358315.1 Ophiocytium majus | reverse complement strand
CCGGCAGCAGCAGCGAAACGTGCAGCAGCGAGCGCGCTTCGAGGACGAAGCGCAGAATAAGGGGGGGGGAATGTGGTGTAGCAAGTCGGCCCTGGGCTAATCGGATGGTGATCCACCCTTTTGGCTCAGTGGTCGGCCTGTTACCACAGAGTCCAGCAAGGCCTGGACCAGCGCGAGGTCGTCATCGGGAGGGACGAGCCCGCGGGCGGCTGCTGTGGGTGCGGTTGGCGCACGTGCGGCGCGGAGCGGCGTCGTCCAACCGGAGGGCAGCAGCGCTCCTTCTGCCGCAGGTGCCGCTTGGTGTGCGGCAGACCTGCCGCCCACACCCCAAGCCCGTGGGAATGGGTGCGGCAGATCTGTCGTCGGCACCTCCGCCCAGTTCCTGGGCCGCGCCTGGCGCCATGCCTGCGACGCAGGCGCTGCAGCACGGGGCACGGCAGGAGTGTTTGTTTTTCAGTTTCGCAATCGGTTTCATGAAAAATTTCACTGATTTTGTGCGAGATCTGGTAGATATCTTGTGATCGAGAGCACGTGCGCAGCAGGGCAGCAGGCAGCAGGCTGGCAGCTGCGCTGTGTGACGCGTGTGACGCGTGCAGATTGCTTGCACTGAGTCGTGCCGTGCGCTGAGATGCGGGGGGCACGTGCTGGCATCAAACACACGGAGCTGGTACGCCGTGGACTGTGGCGGGGCACCGGGGTGGTCACCTCTGCTGCCTCACTTCCACGGAGCTCCTCGGGTGGTGGAGAGCGCAGCGCTCCATTTCAAACCGATGAATGTTGTTGGCGCTGGCGATATGGCCATGCCATGGGCCTGGTGAGTGGGAGCCGAGGCGGGGGCCTCCCGCGGGGGAGCCAGGGAGGGAGCCTTCTGCTGGCGCGGGGCTCGCGCCTTGGGTCTCGGGCCTTGCTAGACCAGCGTAGAGCGCGAGGTGGGTTCTGCTGCGCGGGCACCGTGCCTCGCCAAGCTGCTGCTGGCGTGCTGCCGCCTCTGACTGCATGTACAGCTAAATAAAATTAAAAATATGGACAACAGCAACGTGTGCGGCGTGCGGGCGGCAGCACCCACTGCCGCAGGCGTGCCAGGCACGGCAGTGCGTAGGGCGCGGCTGGGGCAAGTAAACCCCAGCCCTCACTCACCGGGCGTCACCAGGTAGGTGCCGGTCCGCCTTCGCACGGCTGTCTTGGTGATGGTGGGGTGGGGATGGTGGCGGAGGAGGCGTCGGGGGGGGGCTTGGCGGGGGGCGTGGCGGGGGGCGACACCGCTCATGGCGAGGCTGGCCAGGATGGCGACCCCTAGCACAGCTTCCCTCACCAGCCGCCCGCCGCCCCCGTTCATGACGGCGCGCGTGGACATCCTCACTCCTCACCTAAGGTGGTGACAGTTGTAGGTGTGTGAGTTGCAGCGGCCTGGTTTGGATCCAGGCCCTAGCGGCACACTTCAATGTGGAATGCTCAGCGTAAGCAGTGCGTGCGCCAGCGTTCTGTCTCTGCAAAGGGGACAATCACAATGTGAGTGCCTGAAGACGCAACACCGGTTGATTGCGCGCGGGTGTGCCCCTTGCCGCGGCGAAATTTGACCGAGCGCTGCGCAGCCGACATGTTAACGATACTCTTTTTCTGTCAGCAGGCTTGCTGGCACACTGTGTCCTGGAGAGTCCTCACCACTCAACCTCCCATCACTGCCATGTACCATGTAGAGCTTGTCTGTGCTTTGTTGCACGCGTTACGCCCCCGAAGTGACGGCCTCTAACGGTCGGAAGGCCTATCGCTCCTAGGCGAGTGAATAGTGAATAGACTCATGTAGATGTGGGTATGTGGATGTATATGTATTCATGTGTCCTGTATATATTACACCAACCCATTACTATGCGTATTTGCAGATGCTTTTATCACTCCTATGTCAGGGAGTAGACTCATATCTATAGTTGTAGATATACATGTGTACAGTGTATATATCTTTAAACTACAGCATTGCCCTCTCGTGCATTCGCGCGTCTCTGTCTACAGCACTTCATATGGCGCTGTCTCAGCGTGTGCTTGTGTACATGATTTCGCCGGGGGTGTGTGGGGCGGGTGCTGGTGTGGGCGGGGGGGAGCGCACAGCCCAGCATGGCACCTGGCGCTGTTCGTACAAATTCTTTGCCATGCATTTGCCTTGGCGCCTGTAGTGGCCGTGCTGGCATCCATGACATCCATGGGCTCTTGCACGCCCAAAAGTGCAAATAAATAAAACTGCAGTACATAATACATACTACAGAAGTGCATTCGCATGCGTATTCGCACGTGGTTAAAGATAAACACACACAAAATGTAAGGGCTTTTTGCGTGTACCTACACGCCATGTGTATGCAGCTGGAAAAGCAGCCGCTTTGCTGTGGATAAAGGCTTCTTGAAGGGCGGGTTGGACTGCTCTTTTCTGCATGCATTTGGAGCTAATAAATACCATGCCGATTGTGAACAGCATTTCTTCTATGCTTTCAGACTTTTTCCTGCCTTCATGACTGGCTCTATGCTTCAACAGTTGCCGACAACAGTCAGTGCATGGCTGGGTCACTCCATTTAACCATGCACGTATAGCCTGTGGCCACTGCAGTAACGCAGCTGCGTAGCTAGTGGGAGGCTGCCACTTCCCGCGCATACATGTATGTGCCACTGTTTGTAGCTGCCGAACTTATTACATTGACGCTGGTCCATGTACCAGTCCTGTTTATTTACATTTTTAAACATGTGAAAAGGTCTTGGCAAAAAGCCTGACTGCAGACATGGACGTTCAACGGGCAACAGTACCCAGCACCAACAGCTTCCGCTATTGTACAAGAAAACACACAGGTGCTGCACTTTGCTTGACAAGGGGCAGCATGTGCTCTTACTGTTTACTATGAAGTATATAATGACTGCCAACACGATTACAACACGTGCAAATGCGTGTGTGAAGCACAACCCATGCACATGTATGGACAGGCATATGGTGTTGCACATGAGTAAAGTTGTGAGGCGGGTGGCATAGAAAGGCCCAGCATGGTGTTGCTGCAGGCGTTGCACAGTCATCTGTACATGACTGTACGAGCGGCTTTGCAGCAGGTGGGCGCAGCTGTAGTGTGGGGTCCAGCTGCCCACAACTGCTGCGCACTAAGCCGCTGGCGCGCTACCTTCTGCTGAGCATGCACGCGCCTGTGTGCTCAGCAGCAGCTGGCCGACAACACTGCCGCATCAGCCAGCAGCCGCCCTGCCTGCACGGGGCCACTAGTGACGCGTATTGCCCCCCCAGAGCATGTTTTGCAGCTACTGTAAACAGCAGCATGTGGGTGGAGGCTTGGACGTCGATTCCAGCAGACAGACATAGGAAGCCAAGGCCGGTAATAGGTGTGTAAAGACTGCACGTTTGTCTCCTGCTGGTGGGGCAGCTGGTCTGAAGGTGTGCGATGGTGTGGCGGTCGGCCGGTGCCTGCTTGCGGTATGCAGCGGGCAGCGGTGTACATAAAACCCGCTGGCAAGCCTCTTGTGAGCTCATGCAAGTACTACGTAACTACTAGAATAACTACTAGTGCATACAGCTCGAGCATGGTCTGCTGCCGGCATGCATGCCGTAGAACAGGCAGCGAAAAGGGTGGTGTGTGATTGTGGTGATGCACACGGGCTGCGCATTAGGTATGGAAGCATTTACATGTACATGTATGAAAATACATATACAGCACTTCAAGCAGTATGCTGTTACTGAAGTATGTAGGTATTTCAGAAGTTTTATGTGTGTGCATACATTTACTACTACTAGAGTTCTAGTACAGGAGTATACGCACTGTAGCGCCATGTGCAAAGGGCTTTCCGCGCCCTAGGCGGAGTTTTAAAAGTGCTTCTACTAGTAAGTGTTTACAAGTGTACGTGCATACTGCCAGAGCGTGGGATACTGGGAATTGGTTGGCGGGAAGCGGGGTGGCACGTCCTGGGCAGGGTGGGGTGCGTTGTATGTTCGTAATCTTCTGCCGTCTGGCGCCGATGCTTGGCACTTAGTAGGCCAATGGTTGTCACTTCCCCTGTTCGTGGTATTCACATGTGTGCAATTTTTGGATTCAGAATTGGTTTCTTACTTACAAAAGGCTGAACGCGTATTGACAGGCGAGCCAATGCTGCACTGCAGCAGGGGGTAACTACTGTAGGAATAAGCGTTCTCTTTCCACCTACCCTCACTGCAGTCAAAACTGTGTCGCCGCAAACCCTGTGAACTTGTGCGCATAGAACCAACCACGACCAGACAAGCGGACTGCTCGCTATACCCGGTCCGGCTCACGGCAGTCGGTTTGAAGCGCACTGATGAAAACCTTGCATGTTGCATTACTGCAGTACTGCTACTGTAGTAGGTTACAGTCACATGTGCCATGAGATCTGCTCCAGTGTAGTAGTACTCAATGAAACTCCGCTTAGGGCTTCCCTCCTCACACAAAGCGTGTCGCCAAATCCGTTTGGTCAATACGGTAGCACTGGCGCATAGCAGGATATCAAGTGAGGTGCAGTTTCCACCTACCGCATGTAAAAGCATTCAAGCGCCCCCAAGCATACTCTACTAGAAGTAACATACATATGCAGTGTCTGTACTTTCATTAAACTCCGCTTATGGCGCGGAAAGCCCTTTGCACACGGTGCGCGTGACCAGAACTGTACATAACCTTTAGGTATATCATCGGGGGTGTGGCACCTACACTTGTCTAAGGCGGGTCTTGTCTCATGTGCCCCATCTGACAGAGATCTGCCTGCGCGATGTGCATCCCCAGCACAGTGTCATGGTGCGGAAGATGGGGGTGAGAAAAACCACTGTGGCTGTTGCAAAGAAATGCCGCGCACTCCCTGTGCACAGCATTCCGGGCACTGCGACTGCGCATGCATAGCGCATGGTACGCTGTCACACACGCGGTCTGTGCTGCAGGTTACCACATGGCAGTAGCAAAACTGTGGAAGTTTATGCTCAAAGTAGGGGAGGTCTTTCCTGTTCAAGCGTCTGATGTGCGGGGTGCCCACTCAGTGGCACTTATCCCCAACATAAGTTATCACACTTATCAGAGCTACTCGAGTTGCAGTTCAACATGCTATGAGTTGAACTTGCCGCGGCTCGACAGCTTGCTGGCCCAGGTCAATGCCGGCTTTGGCACTGGCAGCATTTCGCAAGCTCTTAAAAGCAAGGTGTGCACACCACCCAACTTTGCTGTTGCAAGTGAATACGTTCCACTGTAAATCCATTTCTTTTTTAATGCGCTTGTGAGCGTGTGTGTTACTGGCAGTCCCGGGAAGTTGCCGGTGCAAGCCTGTGGCGACACGTGGCGTGTTGCTGTACGACGGTTGGAAAGCTTGGAGGACTCGGGAGCAGGAGGACAGACCTTGTGACAAAGTGTGTCAGCGTTTGTCAGGCAGTCCCAACCTCAATTTGAAGTTGCCGGTGCAAGCGTGTGGGGACACGTGGCGTCTTTCCGTTTCTTGGGTCTGAGAAGGAGCAAGTGTGTGTGTCTGTCAAGCAGAGAAGGGTGCGGAGAAGCGGCCGGTTTATTATGGTGCGCAAGCGTTTCCACCTGCTGGTGGTGCTAGTGGTGGGGCTGTGCGTGCGTGGCTCGGCAGCAGCGTTGCCATGGACACGCCGCAGCAGCAAGAGTGGACTGCAGGCTGTCACCGATGGCGATGCTGCTGCGGCAGGGAAGGCAGCAGGGGCAGGCTGGGCCGAGACAGCTGTGCCCAAGGCAGGTGTGGTCCAGAAGCAGGGCGGGGGGGGGTTGGCAGGGCAGGCAGCAGCTGTGCGCAAGGCCGGCGGCGTGGCGGGGGCTGAGCTGCCGCAGGCACAATTTTTTCGACAAATTGGGGTCCCAGCAGCACGCGTTCACGCTGCTGTTTTTTTGGGCGTGGGGACCGGCGGCGGCTGGGCGGGACCGTCCGTCTGGGCTGTCCCTGGCCCCGCAAGGCGCTGGTGCATGGATGGGGCAGCCTTCGCTGGCGCCGTGGGGAAGGTGCTCAGGCTGGAGCAGACTGCTGAGGCACGCGAGCCCGCAGTGTCCAAGGCGGAGGTGGACCAGCACCAGCAGCAACGGGCGTTCGATCACTCATACTCACCGCCGGGTGCGGCGCCTGGTGCTGGAGGGCAGGTGGCGGTGGGCGGGGAGGGCGCGGGGGCAGGGGCGGAGCCGGTGATGGTGATGGTGGAGTGCAGCGATGGCGGCGTGGCGGAGGCGGTCACAAGCGAGGGGGACCGGGGGGGGGCGGAGCCGGTGACGGTGTCATCACAGGCACCAACACCGAAGTTCCCACCACCAGACGTCCCCCCACCACCCGCACGCGCCCCCCCGTTTTGGGGCGCCCGGATCAACCGCAGCAGTGCGCCATCACCGGCGGACCCAGCAACATACTACTACCCTTGGGGAGTACGCATACCCATCACTGGCAGGCAGCCAAGCAGCAGCAGCGGCAGCGGTGGCGTCACCAGCGACAGCAGCAGCATAGAACCAAGGAGCGAAAACAGGGAGTCAACCAGCAGCAGCAGAGCACTAGTCATCTTCAGCGGCAGTGGCAGTGCGCCAAACAGCAGCAGCGGTGGCACCAGCAGCAGCAGCATCGGGCCATGGCGCAGCAGCAACAAATCAAGGAGCAGCTTGGAGTCAACCAGCAGCAGTAGGGAGCTGACCACCATAACCATCAGCAGCGGCAGTGCGCCAATCGGCAGCAACGGCAGCAGCAGCGGCGGCACCACCACCACCAGCATGAGCAGGGAGCTAATGAGCAGCAGCATGGGCTCAACCAGCAGCAGCGCGGAGCTTATCATTGTCAGCGGCAGCCGTGTTGCGCCAAACAGCAGCAGCGGTGGCCCCAGCAGCAGTGGCATGCACAGGGGGCCAAGGAGCAGCTCTGTGGACACAACCGGCAGCAGCAGGGCGCTTATAATCTTCAGCAGCAGCAGCAGTGCGCCCACCAGCAGCGACAGCAGCAGCGGCGGCCACATCATTAGCAGCAGCAACGAGCTATGGGTCACCAGCAGCATGGAGTCAACCAGTAGCAGCAACGGTGGCACCAGCGGCACCAGCAGTGCGCCCACCAGCAGCAACAGCAGCAGCAGCGGCGGCACCAGCAGCAGCAGCAGCAGCACCGAGGCAAAGAGCTGGAGGGAGTCACGGAGCAGCAGTTTGGACCCCACCAGCAACAGGACGGAGACAACCGTCACCAGCAGCAGCGGCAGTCCGCCAACCAGCAGCGGCAGGGCACCAATCACCAGCGCCAGCAGCGGCGGCACCAGCGGCAGCAACAGCGGTGGCACCAGCAGCAGCAACTGCAGCAGCTGGGAAGCTTACGCCGGCCCCAGGGCCTGGGCTTGTGCGGTCGTCGCTTTTATCTACCACTGCATCACATCGCCCCTCGGCCGCGTGTCCTTTACCAAGTGAGTGGGTGCTGCAAGAACATGCTACGTAGTAGTCTCGTTTTTGGCTGCCGCGGCTTGTTTTGTGTGCACTTGACCATGTGCGGTAGTGCTTTGAACTGGCAGTACACATGCATCATCGCTCTACGTGTTTTGTGCGTGCCACTCACGCTGCCTGCTCATTTTTGGTGCTGCATGTTCGAAATGCTCTCATGCTTGGTATTTATTGTAAAACTGTCTCACACTTGCTGCTGCTGCCTGTCACCTTTGCCGCTGCTGCTGCTCCCGATGCTGCCGTATATGCCAACACAACAGTGCCGGCGGCATTACGGCCATATCCACCGCACTGGCTGCATCATACATGGAGGAAAGAACCTTCGCATTGTGTCTATGGCTGGTGAGTGCTACAACACTGTGCCTCATCCCACCGTGACATGCATGCATTTCACAACATGTCTGTGTGCAACTTGCTTGTCACCTATTGCAACGCCACCGCAGCTGGCAGCTGTGTTGTGTGGCACATGCCCAGCAGCACGTTCCAGCTGCACTGCCTGCAATGCACGTGCGCCCATCCACCCCTCCCATTTGACTGTTGCTGGTGCTTGTGGTAGGTGCTCCTCTGCATCGAAATTCCCTTATTCTGGATGCACCTTATTGAAGACACGCTGGACGCCTGGATGGAGCGCGTGGCGTGGCGGTATGGTGGTGGCGGGACCCTGCTCGCAGGGTGGCGTATTTCCGACAGTGGGGCCACCAACCTTTGGCTTCATGCAGGGGCGGGGTGGCACTTGCGTGCACGCTGGACCACGGACTCCCAGGGCCGCCGTGTCCGGACGAGGGTATGGGCTTCTGTCATCCCGAACGAGGCCCACCGCGTGTCGGCTGCAGCGCAGCGGAGCGCATGGCGGCTGGGGCGCTCCGCGCGTGCTGTGCGGTAGGCGTAGCCTACCGCTCCTGCGAACAGCAGCGCATGTCCGCCACAGCGACCTGCGCCGCCATCGCCGCCCTATGCCCTCCCCCCTGGCTGGCCTCTCTTCCCATAGCGTGGCCACTGCCTGCTGCGGGTGACGGGGGGGCTGCACCCCACCCCGCCTTGCGGCTGCTGGTAAAAGAGGAGCTGGCAGCCAGCTGAGCACAGGCGGCGACTTCTTGCGGCACTTCTGCCGCGGAGGAGCGCTGCGGCGGCGGTGCTCAGCAGCACTGGCGGTGCTCAGCAGGAACGGCGGCCCTCAGCAGCAGCGGCGGTGCTCAGCAGCAGCAGCAGTGCTCAGCAGCAGCGGCGGGCGGGTCCTCAGCAACAGCGGAGGTGCTCAGCAGTGGCGCCGCCGCCGCGGCAGACATTGACACCGCCCGTGACAGCCGCGAGCCGTCTGCCGCCTCTGCTGCCGGTGGGGTGTGGCTGGTGTTGAGCACACGGCGGCGGCAGCGATGGGGACGGCGGCGGCGGCTGTGCTGGCGCCGAAGACGGCGCGGCGGCGAGGCACACGCAGGCGACGGCGGTGGCGGCCCCCCCGCCATGCACCTGCTGGCGAAAGTGCTCAGCAGCAGCGGCAGTGCTCAGCAGCAGCGGCGATGCCCAGCAGCACCGGCGGTGCTCAGCAGCTGAAGAGGGGCGGGGGCGGTGACCCTGCTTTGTGCACCGCCGGGGAGGCACAGCAGCGGCAGTGCTCAGCAGCGGAGGGCGGCAGAGGGCGCCGGCGCCGCCGTTACGCTGTGTGCAGGCAGGCGCCGGGGGGGGGGTCTTAGCTCCTGGCAGCAGCCGCCTGCTGTGACGGTGCTTTCGCAGCTCGGCGCCTGGCGCTGCTGCTTGGGAGTTGCTCGTGTGCGAGCCGTCGGCGGTGGTGCCGCCGCTGCTGCTGAAGGCGCAGCTGCTGTGGGGGGCGGCGGCGGTTGCGCGGCGCGTGCGGTGCGCTGGGGGGCGCCCCAGCGCGCGCTTTACTGGCCACGTGCCGCAACAACGCTGCAAGCCCTCTGCTGAAGGGAGCACGTCCCCCCCCCCCCCCCCCCGCGGTGCACGCGGTGTCCCCGCTCAGCAGCACTTGCACCCATCTCCACCTGGCAGCGCTGCCCGCGGCGGGCAGGCCCCTGAGCTCAGCAGCCGGCGGTAGGGGGGGGTCTTGGCTCCCAGCAGCAGCAGTCCCCTGGGTGTGGTGCGTTCATGCCGCCGTTTCGCTCAGTGCGGCGGGCGGGGGGGGGGGGGGGGAGCCCCCGCTTCTCACAGCGCTTCGTCGCGGGGACGCGCAGCGGTGGTGGTGCTCAGCAGCAGCGGTGCTCAGCAGCAGCAGCGGTGCTCAGCAGCACACGGGCTGGGGGCGCGCCGGTGACCCCGCTTTGTGCGCCGCCGGGGAGGCGCAGCGGTGACGGTGCTCAGCAGCAGGGGAGGAGGGGCGCGCCGGCGCCGCCGTTTTCCTGTGCGCAGGCAGGGAAAAGCGCCGGGGGGGGAGGTCTTAGCTCCCAGCAGCGGCGCCGCCCGCTGCGGTGGTGCCATCACAGCTCGGTGTCTGTGTCTGGCAGAGACATTGTTGCCGCAACAGCTGCGAGTCGTCGGTCGCCTCCGCAACCGGTGGGGTGGCCGGTGACGAGGACGCGGTGGCGGCGGCGGCGCAGACGGTGGCGGCGCGCTCTGCTGGCGCCGAGGACAGTGGTAGTGGCGGCGGCTGCGGTGGCGGCGGCGGCGGCGGCGGTGGCGGCGGCGGCGGGCGGCAGCTGGTGGTGGAGCCGGACTCCGGACATGCGGCACACTGCCGATGCGGTGGCGGAGCGTGCGCGGGGGGCGCGAGATTTTTGGCGCACGGCGCGGCACGCACAGGCAGCGGCGGCGGTGGCGGCGTGGCGGGAGGGGGGTGAGGGGAGGTCTTCGCTGGCGGGCGCCGCGAGTGTGACGCAGGTGAGGGGATGGAAGTTGTCCACACGCTTTAGTACTGATGGCTTGTGTGTAGTTTAGGTTGGCGTCATGGGGGGGGGGGGGTAGTGTGGCTGGGGTGAGCGGCTGTGGCAGCGGGGCAGTTGTGTGGGTGACTCCGTGGCGCTGCAGTTGGTCACCGTCACGCGTGCTAAACTTATGATACATCAAAGACAACAAAGTAGGTGATGACTTGGTGCGCTGAGGGGCTTGTGTCTGAAGTTGCGATGTACCACACCGTGCTGAAGAGTGGGCGGTTCGTAGGACGTACTTGTGCACCCCGGATGTTCGTATTAATTTGACTTCTTGCCATCTGTGTCCTGGCACCTCCGCCCCATGCCCCCTGCGCCACTCCGCCCTCCTTCAGGCGCACCAGATGCAGCAGCAGCACCAGCAGCAGCAGGCTCAGCAGCAGCAACCCGCCTTCTCCGGAGGCCGCGGCGCGCTCGCGCACATAGGCGATGACACCGGTACTACCTCCAGGGATGCCGGAGCTGCGGCGCGCAGTACGCGTGGAAGGGGCCGCCGCCGCCCGCTACTGCCGCTGCTGCCGCCGCCGCCGCCGCCGCGCGGACATCCTGTCACAGTGCCTCTGCACGACGGCAGCACCAGCGGCGGTGGCAATGGTGGCGGACTCGGCGGCGGCGCGGGCGGGCTTGCAGGGCAGGGGCGGGTTGCTCAGCAGCGGCAGCAGTGCTCAGCAGCAGCGGGGGGGCTCAGCAGGAGGAGGGGGGCGGGCGGCGCCGGTGATGCTGTGCGGTGTGTGGGACAGAGCAGCGCACCACAGCCTCCAGCCTCCCCCGGCGGTGGTGCAGAGAGGGGGGCCTCATGGCTCTGGTGGTTGCAGTGCCTCAGCGTGCGCTGCACATTTTGGCTAGGCATGCGCCGGCTTTGGCGGCCCGCAGGAGCACACAGGCGCAGCAGTAGGCGTGTGTCGCCAGTGCTGGCTGGATGCTCACGGTATGGCGGGGTGGGGGTGGGAGGGGGCGGGCACTGCGGTGCTGGCACAGCAGCAGGGGTGGGCGGCTGCAGAGCCAGCGGCAGCGTCGGCCGCGGTGACGCCATGGTGGTGGAGCGTGAGTCTATGCAGGGGCAGCGCGAATGGCGGTGTCACAGGACATGGGGGTTTATGGCGCACAGCGTACAGCGGCTGCTGTTAGCGCTGCTGCGGGTGGTGGCGGGCAGGGGGGAGGTTGTTGTGCAACACAGGGGTGGGGGGGCAGGGGGGGGGTGCACGACACAAGTGGTGCCGGCGCAGCCACTGCAGCAGGGGTAGGCGGCTGCAGCGCCGGCACTAGTGGCAGGTTTGGGCGTGGTGACGCCATGGCGCCCTGCCACAGGGCACTGCCTTGCGGCATATGCCGTGTGTGCACTGCAGGACGGTGCGCGGAATTGGCGTGGCAGTGGCATCAACCGTAGTGTATGCTATGGCAGTGCCGCTGCAGGAGCCATGGAGGGGGGTGGTTCATGGGGACGCTGCACACATCAGCAGCATCGGACGGGAGTAGGGCAGAGGGAACAAGGGGGAAAGGGCGCTATGAGAGGCGCAGATGCGACGATTTTGGTGGTTTTGTGACTGTGTTTTCATGTTGGCATACAGCCACTGTATAGCATTACAGTAGTATGGCAGCGGTGTCTAGAGCGGCTGCGCTGGTGTTGCAAGTTGCACGCCAGTGCACCCGTGGCACAGCTGCAGGTGCTGCATGCAGCCGGCATGTGGCACAAGCCTCGGGTCATTATGAGCGGAGGCGGCTCTTTGCGTACAATAGGCTGGTATGGTCAGCACACATGAAACTAATACAAAAACATATGAAACGGCTGCTTGGTCAAGGCGTGCGTGTGTGTGTGTGTATGTTTGTGCTGCCCACTGCTTTTTTTTAATACTGTGCGCACTACGTTTTCGCTTGTGTCTGCAGTGGCATTCTGTCACACATGAGTGGGCACCTGTCAACATCATCTCTCTGCTGCTCTGCCAGCCACACTGCAATGCACATGCGTCTTGCAGCCAATACAGGCAGCGTGCTGAGCCAGGGCGGGCGGTAACAGCATCAGTGTGGCACAGGAGCAATGCTGTGTTGCCCCAGGCTGGCCTCCGTCGTTCTGACAAATTCAACTTGAAGTTGTTGTTGCCGTTGCAACGGGCGACACGTGGCGCGCCGTGCTGTATGCTGCCGCGCAAACTGCCATGCGACCCGTGGGTGAGTCATGGCGAGGACAGCTGCGCAGAGGCATGGTGCGCAAAGCATAGCTAGGAGGTGCGAGACAACTCACTGGCCAGCAGAGGAGCAGAGAGCAGAGGTAACCCATGGTTCGCAAGCGCTTCCGCCTGGCGCTGGTGCTGGCGGCGGGGCTGCTCTGCGTGCGTGGCTCGGCAGCGTTCTCATGGACACGCCGCAGCAGCGGTGGGCTGAAGGCTGCGATGCTGCTGCGGCAGAGAAGGCAGCAGGGGCGGGCAGGGCCGAGCCAGCTGTGCATAAGGCAGGTGTGGGCCAGAAGCAGGGCGGGGGGGGGGTGGCAGGGCAGGCAGCAGCTGTGCGCAAGGCCGGGGGCGTGGCGGGGGAGGAGCTGCCAGAAGCAAAGTCATTTGGGGTCCCAGCAGCACGTGTTGACGCTGTTTTGGGCGTGGGGACCGGCGGCGGCTGGGCGGGGCCGGCCACGGAGGACGTGACGTCCGTCTGGGTTCCACGGCACGCCTGTGCCAACGGCGAGAAACCGAGGCAGCCAAGTCAACGGCCCACAAGGCGGGGGTGGTGGGCCAGCAACAGCAGCGCGGCTTTGTCGCTGCGGTAAGGAACGCAGCAGCCGTGGTGCGCAAGGGGGCGGGCGAGAAGGTGCGCAGGCTGCGGACAGGTGTCGCTGGCGTCGTGGAGGAGCTGCGCAGGCGGGCGGAGACCGTTGAGACAGGCGAGCCAGCAGAGCTCCCACCACCAGACGTCCCCCCGCCAGTCGTACGCGCCTCCCCGTTTTGGGGCGCCCGGATCAGGGGGTACGCGCCTCCCCGTGTTGGGGCGCCCGGATCAGGGGGATCAGTGCCCCATCACTGGTGGGCCCACCAGTATACCTCTACGTCTGGGGCACACGCATCACCATCTTTGGGAAGCCAATCGGCGGCAGCAGCAGCAACAACGGCGGCAGTGAGCACATCAGCAGCAGCGAGCAAGCCACTAGCAACAGCAGCACCGGCGGCACCAGCAGCAGTAGCGGTGGCACCAATGGCACCAGCAGCAGCAACAGCGGTGGCACCAGCGGCACCAGCAGCAGCAGCGGTGGCACCAGCAGCAGCAACAACGGCGCAAGCAGCGGCGACAGCAGCAGCGACAGCAGCAGCGGCGGCCCCACCGGCAGCGGCACCAGCAGCTGGGCAGATGACTATGCCGTCCCCTGGGCTCACGCGGTCTTCACTTTCCTGTATCAGTGCATCACCTTCCTCTACAACTACGTGCACTGGACCATGTGAGTGCTGCAACAGCATCAGACCCACATCATGCGCGGCTTGCCTTGTGCACACTTAGGCATGTGGAATGGTATCCCAACTGCTCGCACACGCATCATCATTATACTTCTGATGTAGGTGGTTGGTGTGTGCCACTCACAACGCCTGCTCGTCCATGGTGCTTCATGCTCGAAGTGTGTGATGATGCTACCTACGGTCAACGCCTCACGCTGGCTGATGCTGTCACTGTTGCCGCTGCTGCTGCTCCCGATGTGGCTGGTGATTATCATGCTACCGTGTGTGCAAAACAACCCAAAAAAAGTGGTGGTGTCGCTGACACATTCTACGCACTGGCTGCATCATACGTGGAGAACGACATCCACCTTTCCTACGTCTTTGTGGTGAGTGCTCCAACGCTGTGCCCTCATCACATCATGACGTGCAGTGTGCTTGCAACCTAGTGGTAAAGTCTCCACAGCTGGCAGCTGCGTTGTGCGGCACAGGCACAGCGGCGTGTTTTCTACACTGCCTGCAATACACAGGTGTAGTGATGGGTCACAGCATATAATTTTTGCACCATACGCCGTACAACGTATGTAAATACTTCGAAGTACGCCGTATAGCATGTACGGATGGACGTATTTATACGGCAAATACGCCGTATATCGCGTTGCGGGGCGTAGAAATGCGCCGTATTTTGTACAACGTACTTCAGGTATACGACATGTTATACGCCGTATTTTGTGTAACATATAAAATATATCATACGCCGTGACCCATCACCAGCGGTGAGAGTTGTGGCACTGCTATGTACTCATTCAAACATGGCGTGCGAATCAGCAGCATTCTCTGCGTCGAGTGCGCTTGTAACCTAGTGGCAAACTCCCCACAGCTGGCAGCTGCGTTGTGCGGCACAGGCACAGTTGCGTGTCTTCTTCTACAGTGCCTGCAATACACAGGTGTAGTGATGGGTCACGGTGTATAACCATACTTCATGAAAGAATTTTAACATTGTACAAAGAACGTCCGAAAATACGATATGCGGCGTATTCGCCGTATTTATAAATGCATCCAGTCAAATTTGTGATATGCTGTATTTACATACTTCTGAAGTATGTTATACAGCGTACAATGCACAGTTGATACACGGCGACCCATCCCTATTCGTTTTCCCGTGCACCCCTTTCCACCTGGCTGTTTCTGGTGCTTGTGTTGGCAGGCGTGCGTTTTGCTGGGAGGCACTAACCTCTGGGTCCGGTTTGTCAAACCCTCCTTTGTGCCATGGTGGCACCACACGGCATGGCGATGTGGTGGGGGGCGGACCCGCCTAATCATGAGGATAAGAGAACGAAATGGTACCGTTGGCACATTTCTACATGCGGGGGGCGGGTGGGTGATGCGAACTATCTGGGTAGCGGAGAACAGGATCCGGGCAGGCCCGTGGATTTTAAACATCGACGAACACCGCGTGGAGGCTGCTGAGCAGAGGAGCGCCTGGCGGCTGGAGCACTCCATGCGGCGCGCTGTGCGGCAGGCGTAGCTACCGCGCCGCTGCCAACAGTGGCGCTGGTCGCTGTGGCCGCCACACGCCCTCCCCGCCCCCACGTAGCGGCAACAGCATTGGTGGCGGCTGGGACGCTCCACGTACGCTGTGCGGCAGGCGTAGCTAGCACCGCTGCCAACAGCAGTGCTGGTCGCTGTGGCCGCCACACGCCCTCCCCGCCCCCACGCAGGGCAACAGCATTGGTGGCGGCTAGGGCGTTCCACGTGCGCTGTGCGGCAGGTGCAGCTAGCACCGCTGCCAACAGCGGCGCTGGTCGTCATGGCCGCCGCCACGCCCTCACCCCCCCGCGGGACGCTTGCGCCTGAGCGTGTGGGCGTAGCTACTGCCGCTGCCATAGCTACGGTGGCTGCCAGCAAACAAGCATGTCCGCTACAGACCCCCTCCTGTGGATACTCTCGTGCGTGTGGCGGCGAGCGCCAGTGGCAGTGGCGCCGCGGCGCGGCAGCTGGCATGGGGGCAGCTGCGAGAGCGCGGCGGCGGTGGATGGCGGTGGCGATGGCGGTGGCGTCTCGCTGCTAGCCGCTGGCTTCACCAAGGGCGCCGTGGCGGCGGCGCTGCAGCCGCCGCCGCTGCCCCCCCCCCCCCAGCGGCACACCGTTCAGCAGCAGGGGGCGCGCCGCTTGGCTGGTGCCTCGTTTCCAGCAGGCCCACACACCTCCAGTGCCAGCTGCTGGTGACGGGGGGGCTGCAACCTACCCTGCCTTGCGCCTGCTGGCGACAGACAAGCTGGCAGCGGAGGCGGCGACGCGTGCAGCCTTGGGCAAGTGCCGGCGTGCGCGATGCCTCTGCCAAGCCACCACCTGTCACGGCGCTTCTGCCGCGAGGAACGCGCAGCAGTGGCGGGGTCAGCAGCGGCGGCGGTGCTCAGCAGCACTGGCGGTGCTCAGCAGCACTGGCGGTGCTCAGCAGCAGCAGCGGTGCTCAGCAGCGGGCGGCGGTGCTCAGCAGCAACAGCAGCACTCAGCAGCAGCGGCGGTGCTCAGCAGCAGCTGCGGCGCTCAGCAGCGGGCGGCGGCGCTCAGCATCAACTGCAGCGCTCAGCAGCAGCGGCGGCGCTCAGCAGCAGCGACGGCGTTCAGCAGCACCGGCGGTGCTCAGCAGCAGCGGCGGCGTTCAGCAGCACCGGCGGTGCTTAGCAGCACTGGCGGTGCTCAGCGGCGGCGCCGGCGCTCAGCAGCGGCGGCGCTCAGCAGCAGCGGCAGTGCTCAGCAGCAGCGGCGGCGCTCAGCAGCAGCGGCAGTGCTCAGCAGCAACGCCGGTGACCCCCTCGCAACAGCCGCGAGCCGTCTGAAGCCTCCGCAGCGGGTGGGGTGGCTGGTGACGAGGGCATAGCGGCGGCGGTGGCGGCGGCGACGGCGTGCACTGATGGCGCCGAGGACGGGTAGCGCGCTCTGCTGGCGCTGAGGACAGGGGCGGCAGCTGCGGTGGTGGCGGCGCCGGCTGCGATGCCGGGCAGGGCGCCAGCTGGTGATGGAGCTGAACGTACCGCGCACTGCCGACGCGACGCCGCAGTGTGGGGGAGGGGTGCAAGAGTTCCGGCGGCGCGCGGCCCAGCATGCACAGCACCGGCAGCCCCCCTCCTCAGCCACCTGGCACCACCTCCAGGGCTGCTGAACTGCGGCGCGCCGTATGTATGGAAGGCGTCGCCGCCGCCCGCTTCTGCTGCCGCCGCCACCGCACGAGCATCCTTCACCGTGCCGCCGCACGACGGCAGCGGACTCGGCAGTGGCGGTGCTCAGCAGCAGCTGCGGCGGTGCTCAGCAGCACGGGGGGGGGAAGGGGGGGGAGTGGACTCGGCAGTGGCGCGGGGGAGGTTGCAGGGCTGGCCGGCATGGGCGGGGTGCTCACAGCAGGGTGGTGCTCAACAGCACGGGGAGGGGGGTCGCGCCGGTGACCCCACTTTGTGTGGGGAGGCGCAGCGGTGGCGGTGCTCAGCAGCAGCGGCGGTGCTCAGCAGCCCGGGCGCCCGGGCGGGGCAGGGCGCGCCGGCGCGCCGGTGCACCGGTGACCCCGTTTTGTGCACCGCCAAGGGGGCGCAGTGGCGGCAGTGCTCAGCAGTGGGGGGCGGCGGAGGGCGCTGGTGCCGCCGTTTCGCTGTCTGCAGGCAGGCACGCAGGGGGGGTCTTAGCTCCCTGCAGCAACAGCACGTGTGGCGGTGCCTCCGCAGCTCGGCGCCTGGCGCTGCTGCACAGGGAGTTGCTTGTGTGCGAGCTGCCAGCGGTGCTACCGCCGCTGCTGCTGGAGGCGTAGTTGTTATGGCGGGCGGCGGTGGCTTCGCTGCGCGCGCGGTGCGCTGAGGGAGCGCCGCAGCGTGCGCTTTACTAGTCACGTGCGGCAACAAGAATGCTGGTGGAGGGGGGGGGGTAGCCCGCTCCGCCCCCCCCCCCCCCCCTGCCCCTCTCCTGCGCCAAATGGGACTCACACGCGGACGCAGCAGAGGCACCGCAGACGCAGCACCACCAGGGAGGCGGGCTTGCGGCCACGGCGGCACCGGGAGCTGAGCCGGTGGGAGCCCACTAGCGGATTACAGCACGCAACAGTGACGACGCCACGGCGCCTTCGAGCGTGGACACAGTACCGCGTGCGGCTGCCGCCGCCGCTACCGGAAGCCTGCGCAGCGCTATGTGTGCGCCGCCGCCGCTGCCGTCGCAGACATTGATGCCGCTCGTGACAGCCGCGAGCCGAAGGCTGCCTCCGCAGCCGGTGGGTGGCTGGTCGCGAAGACGCGGTGGCGGCGGCTGCGGTGGCGCTGGCGCTGGCGGCGGTGGCGGCGGCGGCGGCAGCGGCGGG
>JAULBY010022798.1:0-18074 GCA_032358315.1 Ophiocytium majus | reverse complement strand
CCTCTTTCAACAGCAGTACTGCCGGCCATGTTGTGTAGAGGGTGGTCACACGCCAGGGCATATCAGGACACACAACGCCAGGGGGAGCTCACCGGCGTAGGGCTGTGTTGTCCTACTGGTAGGCAAGCTGTAGCTTGCGGCACGGGTGCTCCAGTGCCCGGGCACGGCCTGCAGCCGCCGCCCCCGCCTACCACTGCCATTACGTGACCGCTCGCTGTGGGGGTACGCCATCGTGCAGTCAGTGGCGGCGAGCTGACACCACGGTGGTGGCGTATCTGCCGCCGCCATGCCACTGAGGCAGACCACTATACACCAGCAGACCGCTGATACCGCTCACGGGTCCGCAGGTGCCCTGTGCGCCACGTGCTGGTCTGCGCCATGCTGCGGGGCTGCGGTGGCCCTCAGCAGCAGCCCCCCCGGCTACAGCACCACGCTGCTGCCGGCACACGACAGTCGGCGGGTAGCAGCTGCTGGTGCTTGCAAAGACCCCCGTCACCTCACCACTCCCCAAAGCACACGCCGCCATGGTGTGCGTGTCGTGTGTGGTCGCCCCTTTCGTTGGTGGTGTGTTGTGAGTGCATTTTTTGCCCTCCCGCCGAACTTCGAAAATGCTGGTTTTGCGGGATTTTTGCAACTGCGAAAACCGGGAAGCTCGATTGGCATCGGCTGTAACTTCAATTCCAAGTTGAAGTTGACAATTTCGAAGTTACCAGCGTGTGCGCCTTGAAGTTGGCTATCACATACTTACGAAGTACATTAACGGTGGGCATGCACATATTTCATTGCAAAAGTTTTTTGTGTACTAACTGCAATAGTTGCAATACTTTTGGTACTGATGGTACGTCCGAAGTACTCTGTAGTATGCTTCGTAGCAAGGGTTTCTTGATTTGTAGCACAGCCGGATGGCCCAACTGGCGAACTGAAGCCCAATGGACACCCTAGCAACTCCAGTTCAAGTTTTTTGTTTACAAACTGCAATAGTTGCAACACTTTTGGTACTGACGGTACGTCCGAAGTACTCTGTAGTATGCTTCGTAGCAAGGGTTTCTTGGTTTGTAGCACAGCCGGATGGCCCAACTGGCGAACTGAAGCCCAATGGACACCCTAGCAACTCCAGTTCACAACGGACGCACCAACATGACCACGGCTTTGCCCACACACAAAAACGGCTGTTTATGTGCTTACTGTCATCTGACACCAGCCGCTATCACCGGGTTCCAAACACAAAAGAGGGTGTAGTTGAAGCACTCACCAGCACCTAGAACCAGCTACCAAGGTTCGATTCCACACAGACATTCAAGTGCTTGCTGCCATCTAGCGCCAGCCACCGTGGCTTTTTTCCCAAAGAAAGCACCAATTGAAGTGGTCACCAACACCTAGCACAACGCACCAAGGCTTACTTTAGCGACAAAAGTTTTGCAGTTAAAGGGCTCAACAGAACCTCCCACCAGCAGCCACCATGGATTAGTTTCCGCCGCATCCAAACTGCTTTCAGCCCCCTAAAAAACCTTCTCCGAGGTCACACCCCAAAGACAATTCTGCAGTTGAAATGCAAGTTGAAGTTCTCACGTCGTCCAGCACCAGCCACCGTGGCTTAATGCCCGCCTCCTCCAAGCTGCTCAGCCCGTCAAACACCTTCTCCGAGTCCACAAACCAAACCCAGTTCTGCAGTTGAAGTGCAAGTTGAAGTCACAGTTCTGCAGTTAAAGTGCAAGTTGAAGTTCTCACCATCATCAAGCACCAGCCACCGTGGCTTAATTCCCGCCTCCTCCAAGCTGCTCAGCCCCTCAAACACCTTCTCCGAGTCCACCGAGGTGTAGAAGGAGTCCCACGTGCACCAGCCCAGGTAGTTGCACATGTCCGGTGCGCTGCGGTCGGGGGCGCGCTTCACCACCTGCAAGTGACAGGGAATCATGTGGGCAACACTTTAAAAGTATACGATAATGGTGGTATAGAATGGTACCATGTGGGTTGATGATAGCACATGTACTACTGTAGTATATAATACTGGCGGTGTGGGATATGCAGTACAATGGTACCATGTGGCTGGATGATTGCACATGCCCGGCGCATTGCGACCGGGGGAGCGCTTCACCGCCTGCGAGTGACAGAAAATCATGTGGGGCAATAACTTGTACTGGTGGTGTGGGATAGGCAGTACAATGGTAGCATGTGGGTTGATGATTGTACAGGCCGTGTGCGCTGTGGTCCGGAAACTGCTTCACCCCCTGGACATACACCTGTGACAGCGAATCATGTGGTCAGCAAGTTGTACATATGTGCACATGAGTGGGGGCATCTATTTACATAGCTCCGGCATCTGATGACAGCCAAAAGGTACAACGTGCACGCATATGCACTCTCTGCAACACACACCGGCGCGTGTAGGGTGTGGGCCACTGGTTCTGACCAAGTGGATAGATCACCACACAGGCTTTGGCCTGGCTGTCTGCCCCAGCCACGGGAGTACCTGGGCTCAGTCACCTTTTTGGTTTCTTTCAGACACTCTCCTGCAACCAGTCAAAGACAGAAGCGCGTGCGGTGCGCCCCCCTGAAAAATGCGCAGGCTTGAACTTCAACATCTGTAATGACACTTCAACGTGAAACTTCAACGTGCTCAGTGTAGCACGCACCTCGTGCCGCTTGAGCGAGTACAGCTTGTGCTCCGCGTCGCGCAGCAGCCCGCCCAGCGCGCCGCCCTTCACCTGCACAGCGCCATCGAAAACCACAAGAGAATCATTATCTTAACACATAAGATATAGTGCACTCTTTTGAACTACCATATGTACCTGTACTGTACACAGTCAGAGCGGGCGTGTGCCTGCCGCAGCTGCAACCTCTGGCGCCGCCACGCACACAGCAAACAAGCCCGATTCACACGCCGCTGTGCACCCGGGCCGGCGCCTGTGCTGCTGTGCATTGTCGGAGGCACTCCTGTGCAGACAATTCACTGCATCAGCGGCGCAAGCGCGTGGGTGTGTGCACCATTTATGTTATGGTTTGTTAAGTATGGGAAGCATGCGCGCGCGCTCTCACCTGGCTGGCCATGCGCTTCTGGACCAGCTTGAAGGACTTGGCCAGCAGCTCAAAGGGGTCGTCATGGACCGCGACAAACAGGCCCACCTGCGCAGTACAGAAACATTGGCAGTTACAGAATTCAGAGCCATTGGCGGTTACAGAACCATTGCTGTTGCGTTCGCTGCCACTGGTGCCTTGCAATCAAGGGAAAAACGCTCATGAACTCTGCAGCGGCAAAGCTGCAGCACTCACCGCCACTGATGCCTTGCAATTAAGGAAAAACCGCTGATGAAGTCTGTGGCGGCGAAACTGCAGACAGCTTCTCCTCCTCCGAAAACATGAGCGCTGCGCCATTCCCACTTGAACTGACAAAGCAAGCTACACTTGTGCTTTGAAAAAGAAGGCGGCAATACAAGTATGCACCCACGCAGCGCGCAGCACGGCGCGCACACTTACAAAGTCTGACGAGGGCACGGGGGTCTTCGAGCAGCCAGTCTCCGCCAGCAGCTGCAGGTGCTGGTCCGGCAGCCCCTTCATGCTGCTCAGCAGAAGAAAGCGCACGCACGCAGCAGCAGCGGCACTCTCCCAGGTCAAACTCAAGTAAGCTTTCTTTGGTCAAGCACTCTGCAGCACGCTGAGCCCCATGTGGACCCCTTTGCTGCTGAGCACGGCAGCCGCTTGCTGCTGAGCACAGCAGCCCCCGCCCTGCTCAGCGCTCACCCGCACTTTGCGGGCCCGTCTAGCAGCGGTGTGAAGATGCTGTACTTGCTGCAGCGAGCATGCACTTGCTGCTGAGCACGCCCCCCCCTGCCCTGCTCAGCGCTCACCTGCACTTTGCGGGCCCGTCCAGCAGCGGTATAAATACGCTGTACAGCTGCTTGCCCGTCTCCGGGTCGGGCGGCATCTCCGCCAGCAGCAGCTGCGTCTCCGGCGGCACGTCGCTCGCGCGCCGCCCGTGCGTGGGCTTCATCCACCACAGCTTGAACCTGCGCCACAGGAGTTGAAGTTCACGGGCGGGCGCGCTCAGCGATAGAAGAGTCGAAGTTGCGGGAGAGGCGTGCGACAGCGTTGATGCGCGCAGGCGGTGGTGCACCGCAGCGGCGGCGATTGGTGCGCAGACGCACGCACATTCTGAACGGTTGAAGTTGCTTGTTTCAGACACGCCGTGGCACGCGCGCAGCGGTGGCCTGCTAGCGGCCTGCTGCCAGTGGGCTGCGGAGCGCCCCGTCTCGCCAGCCAGGCTCCGGCACCAGGTGTCGCGGCCGTCTGCGGGCACTTTGGCAACATACCACACCCCCCATTCTTGGTTCACACGGAATAGAACTTTCGAGTATGTGTGTATGACAGCGAGCGGCACCGTCACAGCGCGCACCTGTGTAACGCCACCATGCGCGTGGCGTTTAGCCGGCCCAGGCGCCAGCGGCACGTGGCGCTGTCCCCGTCCGCGCTCCTCAGAGACACGAACGCGGCGCCGAAGGCGGGCTCGTCATCGGACTGCAGCTGCTGCAGCGCGTACAGCACTTGCGGGGGGAAGGTCCCCGGGAGGAAGGGCTCTGCTTGGTGCTTGCCGAGCTGTATGCGGACCCCCGTGGAGGTGGAGTCGTCCCTGGGTGGCTGCCGAGCGGCGGTGCCAGCACGGAACAGCGGCGCATGTGCGCAGGGCGGGAGGGTAGTCAGTTGCAGTCGGTACTAGCAGTGGGACGGTCTCCGAGTCGGAAGGAAATGGGCAGGGTGGAAAGCGGAAGGGGACATGGTATGGCGGCAGCGGCTGGCGGCAGAATGCTGGGCTTGGCGCGTTCGAGCAGCACTGCCGGGCGTGTGTGCACAATAATGTTGCTGGTGGTTGCAGCTGTGTTCCAGTGCGCGCCTCCTGCACTGCAGTTGGTGCCTAGGCACATTCCTCGTTCACGCACGACGGGCCTTCCACACAGGGCTCGCCAACACATCCGCAGGGCCAACCCTGGGTAGCCTGCGTTCTAGGAACATGCCTCACAGCGGTAGCACGTCTGACACCCCCCCCTGGCAGCGTGGCGGCCGCGAGGGGCAGGGCAAGTTTAATGTGCCTGCAATTGTCGAACTTGCCTTTGGCGCAGGTTGTGGCGTGAGTTTGGGGCCAGTGATCTCACGGACAGCGGGCGGTCCCGTCTTTAACACCATGCTGGTTGTGCCCGTGCAGAAGCACGACGCCTGCTTGCGCCCTCCGGTCAGCAGCACCGCCAGCACCAGGCACACTGCCCGCCGTAGGTGCGTCATTGGCCGAGCTGCAGGCAGCTCGCTCTTGGCGGCAAGAGAGGGTGGGTGGAACCAGGCCAGGCCTGCCTAGGCTGTCGTGCACGCCAGGGCGGTAAGGTTGACGGGTTTACAGCTTGGGGTGTGGAGGGTGACCTGCACTGTTGGCGGTCAACCCCCTCCCGTGGTGAGTGGTTTCTGCTATGCAAACGGATGGCATCAACTTGCAGCGATGATGCATGAGCTCTCTCAAGAGCAACTGCTCACAGCATGTGCTCAGCAAAAGGCGAGAACTGTGCTCAGCACGCAGTGGTGAGAACCCACAAACACACATGTGCTCAGCACAAGGCGAGAACCATGTGCTCAGCACAAGGCGAGAACCATGTGCTCAGCACAAGGTGAAACCAGGTGCTGAAACAGCTGTAGTACAGCTGCTGTACACCTTTTTTTTTCACGGCTAGGCCTGGCGCACACGGCTGCAGCGGTGGGAGGCGGCGGTGGGGCCTGAAACCACCATATCTCCTCTGTAAAGGTGGGCCCTCTCTCCTGCTGCCCCTGCTTGTCTCGGTCAGTTCTCTTTCCCCTCACCGCACCTGTCTGTGCTCCCTGCAGAGTGTCGAGCTGCTCGAGAGGGGGAGAGAATGTGGGCTGGATCCTCGCCCTGATGATAGCCAAACCAGACACCAGTACAGCAGTGCCTCCTCCCTCGGTTCCCATGGGCCACCCTCAATTGCTCCGGTTCTGCTCGCTGCTACTTGCCCTCCAGCCGCCGGCGCCTGCCCCCTGCGCTTTGGCTGACACGAGAGGGGTTTGCGTGTGCAGCTTTGAAACAGGCGTGTTGTCATGCCGCCGTGACCGAGATGGGTAGCGGCTGTGCCACTGGTGCACTGCCAAATTGAAAATCCTTGTCTCGAGGGAGTTTCCCGACACGCCGCTACTCAGCTGCGGCTGCCAGCTTGCACTGCTGTGCGCCACTGCAGCAAGGGTCAGGAGGTGGTTTTGGGCTGTTTAGTGCTTGGGGCAACGGGCGCCTGATCACCCAGGGAATCAGGGGTGCTGTGCTAGTTCTCAATCGTCGCAGCTGCTGGCGTGGTGCCGCAACGTGCATACGCCCTTGCGGTGCTGCACGTGTGCGTGCGATATGGCAGCACTTCAGGGACACGGCCGGGGTGTGCCCTGTGCTGCTGGCCGGAACTGCTGAGCACCGCCGGTTCGCCGCGGCCATCATCCCTTCTCACACGTCGTCGCAGTGCCGCTGCAGTTTCACACCGCGCTCCCACACAGCTGACACCGCCCACACGCCGCTACCCCACCCATGCACACACTGTCGTGCACTCACCCACCTGCCTGACACCCCTGCTGCTGAGCACAGCAGAGGCCCTGCTCAGCAGCCGTGCACTCACCCACCTGCCTTGATACCCCTTCTGCTGAGCACTGTAGAGGCTTTTCTCAGCAGCCGTGCACTCGCTCACCTGCCTGACACCCCTTCTGCTGAGCACAGCAGAGGCTTTGCTCAGCAGCAGAGCGGCGAGGCTGCGCCCGCGGCGGCACGCGGCGGCGGCGGCGGCACCATGAATCTGGGCAACCTGGGCCTCGACAAGCTCACGATCGACAAGCTAAAAAATGCGGCGGCGGACATCAAGAACCAGGTCGCGGTCGCAAAGAACGAGACGGAGCGCCAGGTGTACGACGTGCTCAGCAACAAGAACTGGGGCGCGTCCTCCACGATCCTCAACGACATTGCGCGCGACTCGTACGACTTTGACAAGGTGCGTGGCTGTCTGCTGAGCGGAGTGAAAGGAACTCAAAAGGCTGCTAAGTCCAGATACCGCCGTGGCTGGGGCAAAAACGCAGGGCCGAAGCTTGTGGGGTGATTTGTCCACCTGGTGAAAAAACACTAAGACAGCCCCCACACCCACACGCGCCGGTCCGTGTCCTTGAGGGCACTTACCAACAGGGCTTACTTGTGCGATGCCACCAAAAGAGTGTAACTGCCGTAACTGCTGCTGCTGATGCGACGCAGTGGGGGGTGACGTGCTGCTGCTGCTGGCGTGGGTACTTGACAAAGGGTGGTGGCAGGAGCCATGAGTGGTGCTGGTAGCAGGTCAGCATGTTTTTATGGGGGTCGCTGGTGCATATGCCACTCTGCTGTGTCTCGGGCGGGCGCTGGTGCATATGAAGCTGCTGTTTGCAGTGCTGCGCCTCATCAGCGCACCTGCTGGGCATGGGCCACTGCCTGGCTTGTGGTTGCGCTTGCGAACCCCGCAACTGCAGACCACACACCGTACCATATACTCGCTCAAGTAGCTTGGCAGGTAGATGTGTCCGTTGGGGCGCAAACAGTGGGGGCTGTTCGGATGGTTACTTTGTTAGCTGCTGAGAGATTGCCAGCAAGGGATTTTCGCGCTACTGTAGCATGTGAAAGAAACCTAAAATGCTGCTAAGCCCAGATACTTCCGTGGCTGGGGCAAAATGCCAGGCCGAAGCCCGTGGGGTGATTTGTCCACCTGGCGAAAAGCACCAGACAGCCCCCACACCTGCACGCGCCGGTCAGTGTCCTTGAGGGCTAGGGATGATTCAGAGCATGTAGTATACTAGAAGTAGTCAAACAGCCCACAACAATGTAGTTATTCTGGAAGCACCAAAGCCACCACCGGGCATGCTTGGCACCCCGCATGAACCCCTCAACCAGGTAAACAGACTGTCGCCCACGTGCGCTTGGTGCTCAGCAGCTGCGACGGCCGGGCGCAGGCGGCAGCTGCACCTCTGCCACTGAAGACCACTTGTGCCGCCGACGGTCAGTTCGCATTGCAGGCGCACATTGCGGACACACATCGCACGTTTCCTGTGAACCCAGGCTCCAACCACCACCATCTCTGACCTCTCCAATGTAACCTATTCAGCCAGCTGGAGTAGTGTCGCAAAATGCGCGCCCGCTCTGGGTGTGCGCACTCCCTGTTGTGCTGACAAGGCACGCCCCTGTTTTGTGTGCTGCTGCTGCGGTGCTGGCGCGCAGTATGGCATGATCATGACCATTGTGTGGCAGTCGCTCGAGGCGCCGCCGCGGGAGTGGCGCAAGGTATTCAAGGTGCGTGGGGTGCTCAGCAGAAGCACTGGCTTGGTGCTCAGCAGAAGCCCTGATGCGTTTCTCAGCGGAAGCGCCGGCGTGCTGCTCAGCACAAGCGCTGGCGTGTGTGCTCAGCAGAAGCGCTGGCATAGTGCTCAGCGGAAGCGCTGGTGCAGTGCGGAAGCACTGGCGTTGTGCTCAGCGGAAGCTCTGGCGCTGTGAACCACTTGTGTGATGCTCAGCGGAAGCCCTGACGTGGTGCTCAGCGGCAGCTTGCATGCCTGGCATAGTGCTCAGCAGCACCACTGGCATTGGTGGTCAGCGGTGGCACTGCGTGTTGTGGCGCGGTTTCGCCGGCTCAGCAGCCGTTGCAAGTACTTGACCCAGTACTTGGACCCAGTACTTCAGCACTTGAAGTACAGGCGACTTGAAGTACAGCAGGGCTGACCTATGATGGTGCCACGTGACGCGTGCTGCTGCCCTGGTGTGATCCGAAATGTATCTATGTACATATATACATATCAGGTATGTCCTTCCTTTTTTTGCTCGTTTCTTACGTGCAGGCGCTGAGCCTGCTGGAGCACCTGGTCAAGAACGGCACGGAGAGGGTGGTGGAGGATGCCAGGGACCGCAACCACAGGTACCGCGCGGCGTTGTTGAAGTTTAAGTCACTGAACACAGTATTCTTGAAGTTGAAGAAATTGAAGTTGCCGCAGCAGGAGGTGTCTGCTGCAAGGTGCTGCTGCTGCTCAACAGCTGCTGGGGCTGCGCCGAGCGCCGTCTCACAGCAGTGGCCTCAGACGCCGGTGGTTTTGCATTGCATGCTGTAACTACTGTGCAGTTAAGGCCTCAGACGCCGGTGGTTTCGCGTTGCAGGCTGTAACTACTGTGCAGTGTAAGACGTGGCTGCATGAACTTGCTGGTACACTGTGCTTTGCAGTATGGTCTGCCAATTCCGACTTTATTGGTTTGCAAAATGTACTACTACTGACATGTCATTATCATCACATGTGTGTGTACATGTACGCACTTTGAAGTGTTAGAAGTATACTACAGTAGTAGTACTAGTAGTTGTAATACTTTGAGTTATGAATATCAAATTGTACTACACTTATGGAATGGAATGGAATGGGGGTCTGCAATGGGTGCGCCCACAAGCCGAATTATGCCTGTGACGAATTATTTCTGTGGCGCCCCTGCCGTGCCGAATCGCAGGATCACGGCGCTGTCGCAGTTCAACTACTACGAGGGGCACGTCGACAAGGGGTCGGGGGTGCGGGAGAAGGCCAAGCAGGTGCGGTTACCTACTACAGTAGTGACCGCCGCAAGCATGACAGTTTGTAGCCAACTTCAAGACAGACATAGTGGTAACTGCAACCACGTGCGCTGGGTCACAGCCATTCTCGGTCTCTCGACGTTGCAAGGGTGGTGTCGATCTCCATGCACACGAGAGCTCTTCTTGAATTGCCGTTTGCATACGCGCTGCGCACATAATCCAACGTCTCTGTGACTAGTATACAAACTTCAACTCCTGTCAAGTCTTCAACAGGTAGCCACAGTTGGTAGCAGCTGGTATACAGCTGTGGTCTACGTGCACGGGGTTAGGTTCGCATGCACCTGCGAGGTGAGGCTCTTCGCTGGCCCAGGCAGTAACATGTGGCTCCTGGCAAGATGGTGCACACTCTCTTGCGGTGGGTTTTTCAATTTTTCAGTGTGGCAACTTTTGGCTGCGTCCCTGCCGAGCGCCGGCGCCGCCATTTGTTTCCGCCGCCAGCGACCACGCTCTCACACGCAGCTGCTACGGGCTGTTCTGCCTTGTGCTGCTGCTGCCGCTGTCGCTGCCGCCGCTGCTACTGGCGCTGCTGCAACTGGCGGTGCTGCTACCGGCGCTGGTGGTGCTGCTGGCGGTGGTGCTGCTGCTGCGTGGCGGTGGTGCTGCTGCTTGGCATTGCGGGCGGGGATCGTGGTGCTGCGGTGGCGTGTGCTGCTGTGCAGCTGCTGGACCTGCTCAAGAACAATGACGCCATCCGGGAGGAGCGCAAGCGCGCGCAGAAGGTGATTGGCCGCGCCCCACATACTGCCTTGTTCCTAATTTTGGTATTTTTGTACTATTGTAGAACTGCTGTAGCTGAGCAGCTGCTGGACCTGCTAAAGAGCAACGACGCCATTCGGGTGGAGCGTAAGCGCACGCAGAAGGTGATTGGCCACGCCCCACATATCATCTTGTTTCTAAGTTCGTTATTCTTGAACTACGCGGTGCTACGTGTAGTCCTTGGGAGTAGTGCTGCTATCGCAACTGTTCTTCCAGGCCCTCGCGTTGTAAGAAGGGAGCAGCGCAAACGCGCGCAAGGCGGCTGCCAGGCGCCTCACACGCTGTGCAGCTCCACACTTTTTTATAAATACCTTCCACTATACAGATAATGTAGGTACATGATGTGTACATTTTTCGAGTTAAGGTACACAAAGTACTTCAGAAGTACATCGAAGTAGTTGCCGAAGTATATCATAGCATGTGCTGACGTATCACACTGCTAGAGGTATTTGTTGAAGTATAGTAGCTTCTTATTGCAGCATGTTGTGTTGTTATCACAATTGAGGGAGCGTGAGCGCGTGGCAAAGTGACTGCCAGAGCCTCACTTACAATCCAGTTCCCCACCACCTTATGATTGTACCCCAATGTGGTAGCTCCTTCTTCTTGTAATACTACCCCATGTGGTAGCTCCTTATTGCAATACTTCAGGTATATGTGGCATGTGCCCATATGTACACCCCCCAAATAAGACACCTAATGCAATGCTACCGCAGGACGGCACAGATGAAGCATGTGCAGTGATGGGTCACAGCGTATAAATTTCGCGTTGTACGCCGTATGATGTATGTAAACACGTTGCATAACGTATACAGATTATCGTATTTATACTGCAAATGCGCCGTATTTCGCGTTTTTGGGCGTAGAAATACGCCGAACTTTGTATAACGTGTAAGATACGTTATACGCCGTGACCCATTTTATACGTTACACGCCGTGACCCATCACTAAGCACGTGCCGTGTCGCAGTGGGCCGGTGTGGGAGAAGCGGCACCCCCTGCGCTTGTCGCCTGGTTTCCGCACCTGCCGCTTGTCACGCTGTTTCGCGTGAGTGTCGCGCTCACTGACGGCTGCCAGCCGCCCTGTTGTCACGCTGCCGCGCGTGGGCAGCAGCGACGTGTACATTGGACCAGAAGTACTAGAGTAAGTACATGTTTATGTGTACTGTGTAGTCTTTATTCTGTAATGAAAATGGCAGGTGTCACACCCAGTGTCGCCTGCCCCGCTCGCCCCTTGAAACTCTGCCGCGCGCAATCGCGCGGCAAAATCAGCCGCGATAACATTGCATGTGTATAAATACATCTATGCATGTACGGTATATGATACACTGAAGTACATGTTTACATGTACAGTATGTATTGTGTCAATGTGTACTATGAAAGTGGCAGGTATCGCACCCACTGACGCCTGCCATGCTCACCCTTCAACACGCTGCCGCGCGCGCTGCGCCCCAAAATCAGCCGCATCAACATTCGACCTATAAATACTACTAGTAGTACATGTATGCATGCACAGTATTTGGTGCACCCAAGTACATGCATGCACGTACAGTATGTATCATGTCAATGTGTATTATTTTGACATGATGGTGGCGGGTAAATCGTACCCACTGACGCCTGCCATGCTTGCCCGTTGAAACGCTGCCGCGTGCAGCTGCGCGACAAGTACGTGGGCATCAGCAACACGGGCGGCACGTATGCGCCCTCGCAGCTGCGCTACGACGGCATTGGAAGCGACAACGCGTATGGACGCGACCCGTGAGTACAGAACTGCCTGTGTGTATACTTCAAGTGTCATACATACTATACTTCTTACTTTTGATGTACTTGAAGTATTTACTTTGAAGTATATACTTTGAAGTAAGTATATACACATATACTTCAGGAGTGTATTGGTACCATATACATTTACAAAAGTATTTATAAACAATAATGTCATTTTTTTGTGTGAGGGCATTGTTTGTAGTGTTGCACGCGTGCGTTGTGTGCGGACACCGCCGTCCCCCCAACCTGCTACAGCCAGGCATTGCAGACGCCCCACTACCGACACCGATTTTGAACGCGTTTCACGTGCTTGATGCTGTTACGGTAGTACACACATTTGTCCCGCAACGCATTCACGGGCTGCACGTGTCATCGCTCTACCCCATGGCACCCGTGCTCCGGACGCGCCCTGAAACTTCAACTTCAAGTTGAACTTACATGCGCCCCCCCCCCCCCCCCCCCCTCCCCCCCCCGCTGCTCAGCAGCTACCGCTCCAGCTTCAGCGGCAGCGGCGGCGGCGGCGGCGGCGGCGGTGGCGGTGGCGGTGGCGGTGGCGGTGGCGGTGGTGGCTATGCGGACTCGTACCGTGCGAATGGCGGGCGCGGCGCCGCGTATGACAACTATTCCGATGACCCGCCCCCAGCGCCCGCGCGCGAGACTTCGCCGGAGGAGCCCGAGGCCAAGCCTAAGAAGACTGTCAAAAAGAAGGTGAAGTCACTGTTGAAGTTTGGCACTTGGTTCTGTTGAAATAGGCGGGGCTGAGGTGGAACCGTACGACGTCTGTGAAGGCGAAGGTGTGAAGTTGAAGCTGTGCTGGTGAAGTTTGGCAGTGTGGTTGAACTTGCCCCGAGCGCCCGCGCGCGAGGCTTCGCCGGAGGAGCCCGAGGCCAAGCCCAAGAAGCCTGCCAAGAAGAAGGTGAAGTTACAGTTGAAGTTTGGCAGTTGCTATGTTGAAGTGAGGTGGCTGCGTGCCACACAACCGTACGGCGTCTGTCAAGGCGAAGGCGTGAAGTTGAAGTTGTGCTGTTGAAGTTTGGCAGTGGACGACCCCGCCCCCAACGCCAGTACGTGTGCTTCGTAGTGCTGTGGTATATATATACTTCTGAAGTACATATTTACTTGAAACTATGCTTCATGGTGCTTATTTTTTCTGTGGTTTTGCAGGTGCCGCGGAAGGAGGACGGCGGGCGCGGCGGCGACCTATCGGGGGATACCATACATACTCTGCATGATCGACTGTGATACTTTGAAGTACTTCAGAAGTATATACAGTATGTACACACCACTGAATGTTTGGTACGTGTACTTGAGTATACCTATTTGTTGGTATTGGGGCATGTGGTTGTGCAGGTGCCGCGGAAGGAGGACGGCGGGCGCGGCGGCGACCTGCTGGGGGACTCGACGACCGGCGGCGGCGGCGGCGCCTCGGAGTTTGACCCACGAGCGGGCCCCCCAGTGGCAGCTGTGGCGTTGCCGCAGGTGAGCGTGTCCACATGTTACTCTATCGGTTACAGCCTTATGAAGAAGAGGCTGCCCGTGTTTTTGGTCGCACCCGACTTTGTTTGGCCCCTCTTCCCGTGCCCGATCTGCTGGTCAGACTGCAATGTGTGTGTATATGCTTCGTACTTCTAGTATATACTCTGTACTACTTCAGCATTGAACTTCCCAAGTACATACCATATGTGTACACATACCATGTATGGTATATGTTTATGTACGTATTGTACATGCATAGTAAAAATTAACGCATTCTGGTCGCTCCCTTGTCGCCCAGGCCCAGCTGCAGACCGCCGCTCCCGCGGGCGAGTGGGACGCCTTCGGCGCGCCTGCTCAGCAGCAGCAGGCCCCCTTCGACCCTTTTGGCACCTCCACACCAGTCGCCGCGCGTGGCGGCAGCTTTTCCGGTGGCGGCGGCGGCAGTTTCTCGGGCGGCGGCGGAAGCTTTTCGGGCGGCGGCGGCGGTGGAAGCTTTTCGGCGGGCGGCGGCGGCGGAAGCTTTTCGGCGGGCGGGGGGGGCGGGTTTGCGGCGTTCCCGCCGCCGCCCGGCCAGCAGCAGGCGCAGTCGCAGCCGCAGCAGGACCTGTTTGGCGTGGTGATGGCGGCGACGGCTGCTCAGCAGCAGGCGCAGCAGCAGCCGCAGCAGCAGCAGCCGGATTTGTTTGGCGCGATGATGGCGGCGCCGGTGCAGCAGCAGCAGGGGGGCGGCATGTTTGGCGGCGGCGGCGGCATGGCGCAGCAGCAGCAGCCACAGCAGCAGCAGCAACAGGCGTTTGGAGGGTTTGTTCAGGCGCCACCGCAGCAGCAGGCGCAGCAGCAGCCCATGGGCGGCGGCTTCGGAATGCAGGGCGGCATGGGTGGTGCTCAGCAGCAGGGCGGCGGCATGCAGCAGTCTGCTCAGCAGCAGCAGGGAGGGTTTGGAGGCATGGGCGGCGGCGGCGGCGCAGCGGCGAGCGGGCACAGCGAGTTCGGAGACTTCCAGGGGGGCGGGGGGTGGGGAGGGGCGCAGCAGCAGCAGGCGCCGTCGCAGCCGCCGCAGCAGCAGCAGCAAACGTCGCAGGGAGGGGGCGGTGGCGGCGGCGCGGCGCCCAAGAAGTGGGGTGACGTATCAGGCCTGGTGAGAAGCGCGCATTGTCCTGTACAATGTATGTGCTTGTGTAGTAATAATATATGCTACGTGTATTTAAGGTGCTACTTCAGAAGTATTAAGTCTATGAAGTAACCATATTTATTCGACAAAAGCTAAAAAAAACTGCACCTACACATCCACTTTTGCATCTAGTCCCATATTTGCTGGACCGGCACCAGCCAGTGTTGCTGCCTTCGCACTTCGCCGAATTCAGCACATCTAGAGTCTTCATTTAAATAAACGCAGTGCGCGCACCAGATCAACGTCAACTTCAACTACAGCACCAGCGGCATAACACTTTGAAGTACTACTATGTGAGCACTGCGCGCGGCAGGCACTGTTGGATGGGATGAAAGTCAGTGTGCTGGTACAAAAAGAGGTTGTGTGGCTAGTACAGGTAGGAAATGGCGTTGTGATGTCATGTAGTGGCTGCTGGTGGAACCTGAGGTGTGACACTGCTTGCGGGGGCTGGTGGTGGGAGCAGCGGTGGCGTTCCAGTGTGCCGCTGCACGTGGGCGTGCTGTCGCCAGTGTTGTGTGGGGGGGTGGTGTCATCGCTGACTCGGGCTGGATGGGCGCTCTGCGCGCGCTTGCGCTGTAGCTTGCATGCCTTAGCGTGCAGCGACAGTGGGCTTGTGTTACAGCCTGGTACATACCGGGCAACGTGCCAGGCTTCCCGTAGAGTACGCAGTGCTGAACATTGCCCGCTTTTTTGCTACCTATCTGTTCCTTTTTTCTGGTCACGCGCACCGTGTGCGAAGGGCTTTTCGCGCCCTAAGCGAAGTTTGATAAGAGTACACATACCGGTATGTATCCACACATACACAGTGGGCTTGTGTTACAGCCTGGTACACATACCGGTATATTTCCACCACATGCACATGCACGCGCTGTACATTCGCGGGCCTTTGCACGCCCCTGAGAAGGGCAAATATTTCGAAGTATACAGTAGTACATGTACACATGTGTATAAATACTTTGTAGTATGCACAGGCCGTGCCACCTGCCCTGCCCTGGCGACCTTTGTTTTAACAACTTGGTTGCTGACGCCGTAGTGATTTTGCCTCACGCGCACACAGGTGGCCTTGGGCGGTCTCAAGACAAACCTGTACGTTATATAGTTCAATAAAAGTATATCAGAACTACGTACATCGCCAATACCTTAGTATCATGCTTCTAAAAATATGTACAACTTACAAGTATAACACACACACACACACACACCCATGACAAACGCACGCAGGTGGACTTGGGCGGCCTCAAGACAAACCTGGAGAAGAAGCAGGACGAGGACGTGAGCTCTGGCCGCGCGGACCGCCAAAACTCAACCGCGTTCCAGGGGCTGGACGGAATCGGCGGCGGCGGCGGCGGCGGTGGCATGGGCTATGGCATGGGCATGCAGGGCGGCTACGGGCAGATGGGCATGGGGGGCATGCTGCAGGTGAGGAGTGGGTTTTGGGAAGATGTGGTATGTTGTACTACAGTTGCATCAGGTTTTGGCATTAAGACACATGTAAGCCCTGTTGGTAGCTGTACTCTGAATCCCCTAGCCCGCAAGGACACTGACAGGCGCATGTAGGTGTGGGCCTGTCTGGTGCTTTCATCAGGTGGACAAATTACCCCACAGGCTTCGGCCTGGCATTTGGCCCCAGCCACGGCAGTATCTGGGCTTAGCAGCCTTTTAGGTTTCTTTCATAAGTCAGCAACCTTCCCTAATTAGGCCGGGCCTTTTGAATACTTGACGCTCTCCAAAGGCACCTCGGCCAGTGGCAGGCCGTGGTGGATGGGTGGCGCTGTGCCAGACGACAGTTGAAGTTGGTCTTGAAGTATCTTTTTTTGTGCGTTACCGCAGTTGAAGTTGTTTTTGAAGTATCTCTGTGGTTCGCCTCATGTGGGTTTTTGCATAGCTAATGCGGCCCTGCACCTGCTGGGCGTATGTACAACACAGGTTGTACTATAATTAGCTATATACCTGTTAAGTAGTGGAATCATGTGGGCGGCCGCACATGGTGGCAACGATGCTCGTGGCTTGTGGATGACATACTTCGTAGCAGTTTCATGTGGGTTTGCTTAGCTAACCTGCTGGCGCATGTCCAAACGCACGTTTCACATTGGCACTATTTTCACTATACTACTTTGGTACGAGTACAAAGTGGAACTATTTAGGGGTGGCAGCACGAGGTGGCGATGTGGTCGCGGCATCCGGATGAAATGAGAATCATTGTGGTTCTCATAGCTAATGCTGCCCTGCAACTGCTGGTGCATGTGCAACGCAGGTTTATCTACCGCGGGGAGCAGTACGCGGACCAGTATGACGGCAGCTACATCTTCGCAGGTGACGAACACTTTGGGTGGATCTTCAACTTGAAATTCTGTACCACAGTAGTAGAAAAGAGCATGTATTTGTACCACAGCAGTAGGGAAAAGCATGTACTGTTGAAGTACACTTGTGCTTTTTTGGCAGCCGCCGTTGCGCTGCTCTTGAGCACCCCTCGAAACACAACCGATAGTTGAAGTTTGATTGGAACTTCAACTTGAAATTTCGTACCAAAGTGGTAAAAAATGCACTTGCGCTTTTTGGCCACCTCCGTTACGGCGATGTAATGCCCTGGAGCACCCCTCAAAACCGGTACACGCTGCACATTACCGAGCTACGTGTTCGCAGGTGACCAACAGTTGAAGTTTGTGTATTAGCCATAGAGACATGAGGCATGTGCGCACCGGTGTGAAGTTGAAGTTGGGACACAGTTGAAACTACTGTACTAATGATAGACATGGGGGCATGTGTGCACCGGTACGGGTAATTAGTCGGGGCGGGTAGGGCGCGCTCAGCAGCGAGACGTGCTTCACACAACAACTTCAACTTCCAACATCACAAACTTCAACTGCACTACGCGTCCAGGGCGGGCGCAGCGCTAGGCGCCGCCGCCGGGATGGTGGAAGGCCAGTCCTCAGTGACCAGGTCCGATATGCTGCGCTAGAGCACAACCGACAGTTGAAGTTTGGTCGGAACGTTAACGTGTAACTTTGTACTAGAGTAGGGGAAAACATGCACTTCCGCTTTTACGGCCGCCTCCGTTACGGCGCTGTACTGCTCTTTAGCACCCCTCAACACCGGTACATACTTCTGAAGTACACTGTACATTCGCTGTATATACTTCAAGTTTGAAGTACCTGAGACTTCTGGCCGCATCACACAAGTGAGCCTTGTGAAAGAAACCAAAAAGGTGACTGAGCCCAGGTACTCCCGTGGCTGGGGCAGAAAGCCAGGCCGAAGCCTGTG
>JAULBY010022787.1:0-18077 GCA_032358315.1 Ophiocytium majus | reverse complement strand
TTCGACGCCTGGCTGCGCCAACGCGCCATCCCCTCCAGCCGGGCGTCTTCGTCCGGGATGGCGGCGATCATGCGCTGCAGCTGCTGCGCCGCCGCCGTGTCCTGGTGTAGCGAGAGCGCCGCCTGACGGTGGCGCTTGATCGCGCCGGGCGTCGCGGCCGTCACCCCCACTGTCCGTGCCCGGGTACGGGCCGGCGAGGCGGCGTCCGCCTGGGCGGGCGCCGCGAGCACCTGCGCAAGCAGGGTTGAAGTTTGTGCCACAGCGTTGAAGTTTGGGGCATGCGCGGACCACCTGCTGTACACCCGGGATCTTGGCACAGCACTGAGGCTTCCATTGCTCAGGGCACCCTTGTATGGCTGTGTGCTGGGCTGCACGAGCGGCGGGAAACACCGCTGGCACAAACGGAACACGGCTGGCACTTTTGTGCTGGTACGTGTGAAGCGGGCACTGGCAGCCTGAGACTGCCACTGGGCATACCACGTGCGGCTCAAGCCACAAGTACTGGGGAAACTGTGACTTGATGAACATGCACAGGACAGGCTTGCCACCCAGCCATAATATACAGTTGGCAGTTCGCGTCTCCTAACGACGCCAGCCAGTCCATGTCAGTACACTGGTCTCGGGGGGGCGATTGGCGCGCAGGCAGACAGATGGCACATCGGCGCACGGTAGCATCTGGTGCGTCTCTTCTGCTGCTCGTCATCTTAAACAGTGAACACAAAAGCGAGCAAGTGCGGCTCAGTCACACGCCGCAGCAGAAGAAGGGGTGTGTTGTGCTGCATGTGCACGCTCTGACCAAAGCCAGCATCGATTTAGGCGGCCGATATGGCACATGCAAAAACACAAAAAAAATGCCTTTGCACCAGCTCCCTGCAGCGTTCAGCACGCCAGACACAGCGTTCGACAGAACACCTCAATGCCGCAGACGCCACATTTCAAGTCTAGCACCGAGCTTTGCAGTCCGAAGTACGTGAAGTTCAGTAGTGATGAAGTCAGGCTCCACCTCCTCGCGCCAGCTGCAGCGCGCGAGCCGCCCACGCAAGTCAAAAACAGGGCCAAAGGCGTGGCTTCCGCGCAGCAGCATGACGGCGCGCCGCTACTCGTTGCCGCGCCTGCACAGGCACACATGCGCACACTGCCACACCTAGCAGGCACAGTACCATGTGCACGTGAATGTGCATGGCCGCTGCATACTCTGCACAGGCATGTAGCAGTGTGCACTGAGTCCGGCCGTCTCTGTGCCGCGGCGGCCGCGCTTAGCAGCACACACAGCTACAGCCTGCAAATTCAGCCATGCCTTTCCGCACAATGCTGGCATGTAGTCAAGCATAGCGGCACCACATGGCGCTGCTGCTGCATAGTCATCACAGCTGCCAGCAAGTTCAACATTAATGTGGCAGACTGACCACGTCCCTGCCTCCCGAGCTGCGCCAGCAGATGTGAAGTTTAGCGGTGGATGCCGGCACCTACCGCCGCGCCATGAAGCACAGGTGCAAGCTGACCTCAACATCGAAGCTCCTTAGCGGCATACCGAGGCAGCGTCCCCGTGAGCTCACACACGGTGCAGCCGCAGCACCTGCCGCCACAGGCCCACAACACCTGGCATGCGCCCCCCATGAACTGTGCCCATGCATACACACACAGCTGGCAGCCGCGTGCGACAGCCACACGGGCTCAGGCGTTGTGCACCAGCGGCACCGTCTTGCCGCGCGTGCTGCGGAAGACCATGTCCGCCACGCACGCGCCGGCACCGATTGCTTTGGCGAGCATGCGCCTGCCCAGCGCCGCCATCGTGCCCACAACGGGCAGGTTGCTCAGCGTTGACAGGACGCTCCAGTGGTCCGTGTGCTCAGCAATGCGGCCGGAGGCGGGATCCAGGCGCAGGTGCGCGGTGGCGAGGAGAGTCACCTGCCACAGAAGTTGAAGTTTGCACGTGTGTGTGGTGTGCCATGTGGGTAAGGGTGGGTGAGGCACAGGCGTGGTGTGGTGGGCAGCGGCACCGAGGATTCAAAATACAGGGGTGCGCAAGAGGTGCAGGTGCGCGCTGCATGTTGGAAGGTGCTACAGAAGTGTGCTGAGCAGTGTTTTGACAGTAGCTGAGGCAGGTACATGATGAGAACTTCAAATTGCGGGAGTACCAGCTGGGCAGTGGATGTTATCAGCTGGTAAGCGTAGATTGACTGCCAGGTCCTGGACGCGCATTAGTGACCTTCAGTAGGCCGCGCACGTTGCGCGTGTCTTCACTAGCCGGCAGCATTCCAGCGTGTGCCCAGTCATCTGCCGCTTACTTAAGGCAGAGTAATAGGAGCCCACTGAACGTTGGCCATGCAAAGGGTGTGGCGCACATGCACGACAGCCACTGTTTGTCTACAAAGTGTGGCTGGCACGATTGCGAAATGCGGACTTTGCTGGCGCAAAGCGCAGCTGAGGAGTGGCAGCGAGACTCACCTTCCAGGGGTATATGTACGGGCGCGGCCATAGGTGCATGACGTAGTTGACCACCAGCAGCCTGCAGGAAGGGGCGAACAGCAGCAGCATTCAACAGGGGCGCACTCAGTAGCTCAGTACTGCCAAAGTACCCCGTTGGCCAGTGCAGTTGCATGGGTGATGTGTAGGGTTGCATGTAACCCTGCTCCGAGCTCCATGTCCCTCTCCAGGCATCCATGTCGCACTGCTGCATTAGGCAGGCAAGGCTGGTGGTGGGTTTCGCGTCACCTTTGCTTTGCCTTAATTACCTGCGCAAGTTTGTGGCTGGATACCACTAGTGCCGCGCTGGCAAGCTCGCAGGCAGGCGACCGCAGCCGCACAGCATGACCTGGTGCACAACTGCGTTCCAGCGCAACCACTCAGAGGCTTGCGCGTTACGCTTCACCCTGGCAGTGCGTTGGGCTGCAACTGCCAGCACTGTAGCACTTACTTGCAGGACCATGCTTACCTGTCAGGGTCAGTGGTGGCGCGTGCGCTGCTAATGATCTCTGCATAGCCTCTGACACACAGAGAGCGAAAGGCACGGATCTGGGCCTTGACCTCCTGAGCCCCTTTTGCGTACATGGTGGGGTCCTGGTACACACAGTCAGGGGTGTAGTGCTCATCGATCACCGCGTCCGTGTCTGCGGCAGGGTCGTCTGGCCTTGCGCAGCGTGTGCGACGCAGTAGCAGCAGCAGCAGGAGCAGCAGTGGCATCAGCAGCAGCTGCTGTAGCGTTGGTGCACATCGGCCGCCGTCAATGGCGGGCCCCAGCAGCAGTGGTAGGCACAGGGGGGTCTGTCACAGGCATGCGAGGAACGCACAGGGTGTGTGCAGCAGTGGCATCGCATGGCTTCAGGCATCAGTAGCCTGGCGCCTGCTCCCATTTTTGCTGCTTCCGCTGCTGCTGTTCCTGCTGTTGCTGCTGGTGCTGCTGCTTCCGCTGTTGCTGCTGCTGCTGCTCCTGCTGCTGCTGAATGCTACCTGCTGCCTGCTGCCTGACAGCTGCTGCTGCTGTGCAACACGTGTGCGCGTGCACAAGCGGGCGCTCCAGGTTTGCCACCCACCGTAAAGGCTCAGCATGGCTGTGACCAGCTTGCGCTGCTGTGCGTCCGTCATTGCTGGCTGCCCCCTCTGTCGGTGTCGCCTCCAGCGCTGCTGTTGGGCTGGTGCCGGTGGTGGCGGCGCGTGTACCACAAGCACGGTGGAGGTGAGGAGAGTCACCGCCCAAGTTGCAGTTGAAGTTTGTGCCAGTGTTGAAGTTTGGGGCATGGCATGGATGCTGGTCCCACCCACGGATGTACACCCGGGAACAGGGGGGGGGCACTGAGGCTTCCATTGCTCATGGCACCCTTGTATGACTGTATGCTGGGCTGCACGAACGCCGGGGAACACCGCTGGCACGAACGGAACAGGGCTGGCACTTTTGAAGCGGGCACCGGCAGCCTGAGACTGCCACTGGGGACACCACGTGCGGCTCCAGCCACAAGTACTGGTAAACCGTGACTTGATGAGCGTGCACAGGCAGGCTTGCCACCCAGCTAGTATACACAGTTGGCACTTCGTGTCTCCTAACGACGCCAGCCAGTTCATGTCAGCACAGTGGTATGCCGTGGTGGTTTGCGCGCAGGCAGACACATGGCACAATGGCGCACGGTAGCATCTGGTGCGTCTCTTGTGCTGCTCATTGTTGCAAGCACTGTAACACAAAAGCGGGCAAGTGTGGCTCGATCACATGCCGCAGCAGATAAGGGGGTGCGTTGCGCTGCATGCACGCGCTCTGACTACAGGGGACTGCTGCACAAGCAGCATCGATTTAGACAACTTGGCATGTGAAAAAAAAAATGCCTTTGCAGAGTCCACCACGCCAGACACAGCACTTAACAGACCACCTCAAGCCCGCAGACGCCAGCCACACTTCAACTCCAGCACCGAGCTTTGCACTTCTGAAGTACTTGGAGCTCAGCAGTACATTTGAAGTTGGTGTATTAGTCATGGAGACATGCGACTTGAGTTCAGTAGTGAGGGAGGTCAGGCTCCACCTCCTCGCGCCAGCGCGCGAGCCCCCCGCGCACGTCAAAAACAGGGCCAAAGGCGCCGCTTCCGCGCAGCAGCATGACGGCGCGCCGCGAGTCGTTGCCGCGCCTGCACAGGCAGTACACGGGCAGCGCCCCCCCGCGCGACAACGCGTGCACGCGCTGCAGCTCTTCCCCCAGCAGCACACCACCACCTGCTGGTGGTGGCGGCGGTGGCGGCGGAGGTGCCTCTGGCGCCGCCGCCGCGTCAGCACCACTGCCACCGCTGTGTGTGCCAGCGCTGGTGTTGCCTGGGCAGACGGCACCAGGGGCGGCGCCGCTGTCGGCGGTGGCAGCTGGGCGGCGCGGGGGGCGGGCTAGCGCTGCGTAGGGCTCGTTGACGGCCCCTGCCAGGTGGCAGATGGAGAACTGGGGGGCCGGCCGCACGTCCAGAAGAATGTGGCCCTCGCCAGGCCGGCTGCTGGCGCATAGCGCTGCGTACTCAGCGCAGCTGTGGGTGGCAGGCATTGATGCACATGGCACCGGAAGGCACGGGTGAGTTATTGGGTGCTGGGAAACGGTGTGGGCTGCTAGGGGACACCGTGCAAGGTGGGGCGCTGCATCTTGAGCTGTACAATGTAAGCCAAATGTCTTGGGGTGCGCGACAGCGCAGCGGGTGCAGCCTGCACCACCTGAAAGATGGGCACATGCGTGTGCTCAGCAGGGTGCTCATTGCACGTCAGCGGCAGCACACAGATGAAAGTGCGCCACTTTGTGCCAGGCGCTCGCACTTTTACAGTAGTTGCCAAATACTTCGAAGTACAGTTGTGAGGTCGTGCGGTGTGTGCCTTTACATGGCCACGACAGAGCTGCCACGCACACGGCGACAGGCACCGACGACGCACCATCACCCAAACACACCCGCCTCACTTCACACAACCCAAGGACCACAGCACCCTAAACTTCAACATCAACATCAGCCTCAACATTTGAAGTTAAAGACTCACCTCACGCTTGGCAGGTCATCCGGCAGTCGCGGCGGCGCCGCGCACGACAGCCCCGCCGCCTCACACCACCTGCGACTGTCCTCCAGGCTCCTGATGCTGCCGCCGTCACTGCCGCCGCCGCCGCTGCTGCTGGCTTCATTGCTGCCAGCGGTGCCGCACACAGCGCAGTCAAGTCTGCGTGGCGGCAGCGCCAGCTCGTAAAAGGTGCCGTCGCTGCCGTCGAACGTGCACATGGAGCCGCTGAGCGGGGCGCCAAACCCGCCAAGCACCTTGAGCGCCTCCAGGGCCTGCATGCAAGAACCACATAGTTTTTGTTCATTCATTAGCTACACTATACTTCGTATAACTGAAGCTATACTGCTGCATACTTTTTTGGAGTGCACATGTACCTCTCAAAATATATAGGTCAGTGCTGGCGCACACATGAATGCATGTCTTATGGTGACCGCCGAGGCAGTGCAGAGCAGTCGCCAAGCACGTTGACCGCCTCCAGGCCCACCAAAGAACTTACTAGTAGATTTTGTGTTCATTCATGAACTCTTGATGATTACATGAGTACATGCATACATACTGAAATGTTTGTAAGTCCCCACAAATCGATGCTGGCCCACACATGGATGCATGGCTGTGGTGACCGCATCGCAGTGCAGTCACAGGTCATGCATGACGATGCTGAGGGAAGCATCAAGGTGTGCGACCCCTTCACGCATATCCACTGTGTACCCCATGGCCTGTGCAACACACATGGGAAGCATGCACTGTCATCATATGGACACCTTCTGCTACCAATTGTGTAACCACCAGTGTGCCAACAGCTTCAAGCTGCTTTGTAACTGCCACTGAATGGTGCTACTGTCTGCCCAGTAACCACTGTTCGTGCGGGTTGGACCACCTCCACTAGGCGCTTGCGCACATGTGTGGGCGTCACTCTCCAGACAGCTGTAGTGCAAGAATGCGCACTGAAACCATGGCCACGCTGGCGGCATGCACAACACAAGACACCTTATCAGGGGATATGACACTTGCGGGTATGTCATGTAGGGACTAAACATGGCGGTATGTCCTATGGCGGGCTGGCCCGCCCACCGGACGCTCTCACGCCTCTCGACCTGGTAGCCGGCTTCCGCTGTGGTGGCGCCCCGCGGCGGTGGTACATGCCACGTGACCACACACACAGTATGTATTTAAAACACAAGGACAGCACCCACCAACAACATCCCGTACATTTCAAAGTACACCATTCGCAGTACTATCACCACCAAAGTACTTGTAGTATATGGTGTGTACCCCTCTAGCATGAGCACGTGCATGTGTTGTGATGCCCCGTAAACTTTTCGAAGTACTACTACTACAAAATACTTGCACAAAATGGTGCATACGCCCCTAGCATGTGCATGTCTTGTGCTGCACACTACAGTATGTGACACATGTGCCCAGGGGACACACCTGCAGGCTGCCAATGACCCCAGTTACAGGCCCCACCACTCCATTGTCGCTGCAGCGCCGCCCTGCCTCATGCGCCATGGGCTGCACACCGCGCAAACAGACACAACGTGTTTGGTAACCGTTTGTGTGGCCGCGCCTCGGTGCTGCCGCCGCGCACAGAGAAGCGGCACCGCTGCTCACATCCCCTGTCCAAAAGAGATGAAGCTAGCAGGCAGTTTGGGTGCGTTGCGGCAGGGTTTCACCAGGTGTGCGCTCACAGGTGTGCCACAGCCACATGCAAAAGCGCGCATCCTAGTCAGCGCAAGACGTCACCTCATGCCAGGGCTGTTTGCACACACAGAGCAGCAGCTAACACTGTACAGCACCAATACCACGATGCACTCGCACACATGCCGGGCGGCGCGCCATCACACTGAAGCATTTACCGTCTGGTGCCACAGCAGTTACCCGGGTCCATCACTTTGACAGACCCAAACAATGGCGGGTGTGAGTTACTTCAAAAGCCAAGCGGTTTACCCTGTGCTGTACTATAGTCGACAACTCAAAATGATGGAAGCGGAGGAAAGGGCGGGTTAATTCTGTAGCAACAAAAGCAGCCATCAAGTACATCAGCCCCGGTAACTGCTTAGGCACCGGACAGCACCGCATATCGCACACCAACAAACAAAAAACTTGCACACCCAACCATTGCAAACTACCATACCTGCGGGTACACGCAGCGGTAGCAAGCGCTCGCCGGCGCCGCTGCCGCCCCCCCCTCCCCCCCCTTCCGCCAGCCGTACACCGTCACCTGGCCCTCCAGACCCAGCGCGCTGCCAGAAATGAGGGGCTTGCCGCTGAGCACACAGGCGTCGTTCACCAGGTACCGTGTGAGGGGGTTGTCGCTGGGGAGCGCAGCAAGGTAGGGGCAGCGGTGGTGCCGACGCGTTAGACAGTGCACACCCAGGGGCGGTGACGGGCGCGTTGCGCACAGCGCCGGTAGCCACTCACACTGCACGTGTGTGAGCGCGAGTACTGCAGCACAGCCAAGCTTTGTACATGCGCCTGCTGCAGGCACACCACGCGTGGACAGCGCACATGGTTGATGCTTCAGCGGTCTGCACCCGACACTGACCAGCACATGTACGGCGGGTGGTTAACCGTCCATGATGAAAGATGCTACATGGCTTGGCCTGGTGGTGTCGCCCCAGGCACCGTAGCAGCTGGGCGTAGAGAGCGACTCTACCAGTTGCCACTCACAATGTATAACAGACATACACTCGGTAAACGCGCCCCCACACCCGGCTTTTGCGCCACCTCAATTCCGGGACTGAAAGTCATTTTGGGCCGCCTCGTGCCGCATACACCATGTTCGCATGTGCACATGGCGGGCACAATATGGCACATCTTTACGGCAACCATTTTGGTATTTGTTTGCACACACGCGCACGGCACCGTGCAGGCGGCACCCTGTCCCACCTGGCATCCACCACTGCGTCGTAGCCTTGTAAAAGAGCCTCGGCCGTGTCATGCGAGAAAGTCTGCTCGTGCACATGGACCGCTATGCCGGGGTTAAGCGCACGCAGCGCCTCCGCCGCGCACTGCGCCTTGGGCCGCCCCTGCTGCCACTCGCGGTACAGCACCTGCCTGCGGTGATTGAAGTTGAAGGACAAGTTGAAGTACAGATTGAAGTGGAAGTGGAAGTACAAGTTGAAGATTGTGTATGGTGCGCAAGGGGCGGTCAGCAGGGGTAGCAGCAGCAGTGGTGCTGGTGCAGGTGTGACGAGATGCGGCGTGCTGGGGCAGTGCACCAGACCGTGTTGTACAGCAGTGCGCATTGATGCTATAATTGCTACCCTTACCAGAAGTACTAGGTGCCGCTGTATATGCTAGTGGTTTGACTGACTTGGTTTTGTGGGCATGCAAGAACCCATGTTACGCATGCCGGCATGAAGCAATGGCCATGAGCGGCCCCGCACTGAAATACTCACAATTCTGTGCCCTGTGAACGACAAGAGGTACCAGCTCTACAGTACTAGTAATACCAAGCATGTGGACCTGCGACAGGCTAGTGAACGCCATAACAAACGGCACATAGCGCGTGCCCTGGAAAGTTTGGAGGACAGCACGTGCGCCATACATACACACAGCTGAAGTTTCTATATGAATCGCAGAGGCAAGAAAGCATGTGGTTGCAGTTGAAGTTCCCACCTGTGCAGGTTGCTGACCTCCACGGTGTCAAAGTCGACAATGCCGATGGTGCCCACGCCAGCGCCCGTCAGGTAGGGCAGAAGCGCGCTCCCCAGCCCGCCCGCGCCTATGACCAGCACCTGCTCAGCATTAGCAAGCGTGCGCACAGCGCTTTGAGAGCTGCGGTGTATGGCAAGTTATGGTTCTGACAACAGCACAAGTCGCGCGTGGGGTTGCAAAACTCTGCATGCTGTGCCATTTTTCCATAGCGTGTCACAACTAAGTGCAAAGTTGTGCAATTCATGCAAGAGCACCCCACATGACACCTGTGCACCACATGTGCACACCCGAGTAGCATCCACTTTATGGTGACACACGGTATGTACGGCACACATCACCTGCAAAAACACACTTGCAGCGACGGCGCACAGCCGCCACCTGCACCTCTGACAGCTCAGAAAGCTGCACGTCAGCTAATTCGAGAAGTACTGCAACAGTTGAAGATGCACGTGCCTTGGAGTCAAGCAGTCGCCGCTGCACCCCCGCACCCAGCCCTCCCACCAGCAGCTGTCTGCTGTAGCGCCGTATGTCGGCATTGCTCAGGATGGAGTTGGGGTGCTTTGCAGCTGGGTCGGCAGGCGGTGCTGCGGCATGAGGTGTGACCAGGCGAGACAGGTGCGAGCGAGGGACAGAGGTCAGCATGCAGGATAGCACACCAGTAGCTTCAAGCGGTTCCATGATTTCATGTGACTAGCTTTCCTATCAGTTAAGAGCCATACCAGTTGCAAGCCCTACAAGTGCTGGGTGAAACATGAAATGAAATACTTCAGCAGTATCTGTTCGTGTCTAATTTCTGGCAAACCCGGCGCTGCGCCGCTGTTCGCACCGCTGCCACTGCTGCTGCTGCTGCTGCTGCTGCGGTACAGCACACCACACATTATGATAATAAACGTGCAAGTGCACGTGTAGTGCAGCAGCATGTCATAACAAAACATACTGCCACAATTCCTGAGGTAAAAGGTAGCTGCGCCACGCCACATGGACCAGGTATGAACACCCAGCTTGGGCAGCGGCGTCGCGTCATAAGCAGCAGCTTCAGCACCCCCGAGTCAACACAACCAGCAATTGCAGCAGCTGCTGGTGGTACCGCTTGTACAGCAGCCAGTGCTGATGCCGGTGCTGCTGCCGGTGCTGTGCTGCCGCTGCCGCACTCACTCTGTCAAGCCACTACTCCACATGCACTTCAACTTGCCTGCGCTTGCGCTACCCTCGTACGAAGCCAGCCGTTGCCGCAGCTGCTCGTTCTCCCTCCGCAGCTTCTGCAGCTCACTCTCCCCATCAATGTCCCCCATGCGTTGTGTCCTCGCTGACGCAGGCTGGCTGGGTGCTATATGCGTAAGAGTCTCCAGCTTCAGAGCTTGACAGCAGAGAAGGTTACTAAAAGTTGCAGTTCTGGCAAGTTACAGTCTGCTGAGCACGGAGTGCCACGGACACGACTCTGCGCAAGCGCAGACCACCAGCTGTCTGCACCAGGCAGCAGCTGCAGCATAGGTGCTGGGGCAGCCATGTCCGACACGGCGCTGGTGCACGCGCTGGCGGGTGGCGTCGGCAGCTCCATAGCCTTCGGCATACTCTACCCCCTTGACCAAGTACGCACCCTGTTGCAGGTGAGGCTGACGGCAGTCTTGCGCGTTCGTGAAACGTTGGCGCCTGAGTTAGCGTGCTGGGTTGTGCTGGCTGTGGTGGAGCAGGTGCAGCTCGGATCTTGCTGCTGCGTGTCATGGTCTGCCGATTGTCTGCTGCACCAGCTGGTGCCATGTCTCAGCTGGTACCTGAAGCAGCGTTCGGGCACCAGTATCAGCGGTTACACCGGATCCGGCAGGCAGGCACAGCAGGTAGAGTGGGACAGAGGCCTAGGCAGAAGGCTTGTGGTATGATCTCCGCACCTGCTGAGTGTCACACAAGTCCCAGCAGCAGCAGCAGTGCCAGTGAAGCCTTTGAATTTGTATCTCACCCAATTCGCACTGCACAAGCACATGACACTGACAAAGCAAGGGGTGGGTGTGTTGGACGAGTTGTATCTCCCCAAGTTGCTGTTCACAGCAGCATAGAGGTCAATGCCAGGTGTGCACGTTGTCGTTGTTTGAAGCTGGGTGCACTTGCTGGCGACGCCGCACGCCCTAGCCCGGCAGCACAAGCTGCAGCTACAGAGCCAGGAGGAGCTGCAGCGGCGCCCGCAACTGCTGCTTGGCACTGCTGCTGCTGCCGGTCACCGCACACAACTGTACTGAGCGAATCACCTGCTCTTTCCCTGCTGAGCAGGTGGACGATGAGCTGGCCGAGGAGGCAGCTGCCACGGGTCGAAAGGGCATTGTGGGCAGCACCGGCATCATTGTACACAAGTATGGGCGTGGGGTGCTGTGGAGGGGCATTGCGCCAGGTGGGCTTGCGCTGCTGCACTGCAGCTGCACTGCAGCTGCACCCTTTTTTTCATTTGGTAACAAAGGGTGGTGCTGGCACCACATAGCACAGCATGCGGGCATGCAGGCACTGGGCAAGAGGAATGCACTTGTAGCTTCAGACGCTGTCATCTTGAAGTCTACAGGCGTGCCGCAACTGCTTGTGATGAACTTATGGCAGGTATGTAAGCACAACTTGTGCCACGCCTTAGCCATGCAGCATGCACTGGATGCCCAGCCAATGCGGTGTGTGCAGCACAGCCTGTGCGTGAAACCATAAACATTGACCTGGCGCACTGATGGGAAGGGCTGTACGGGTATGCCACTGTGTAATGTACTGCCATGGCGTGCGCTTGCGGCCATGTGCTGTGCACGCAGCTGCATGTGCAGTATGAGTAAGCAGCCCGCCCTGCCACTGTTGCACTACTGATAAAACAATCATGTTCTAGGCATACCACACATTGAGGTACGCAAGTGCAGGCATTCCGTGCCAAGTGTGGCAGGTTCACATCCTGGCACACACCACCTCGCTCACCCTGGCGACGTACGTCCCTGCCCTGTTGCTGCTTTCGGCCCTGTTGTGCAGTGCTGGTCTCCATGGGCATCAGCAACTTCATATACTTCTACATCAGCAGCGCCCTCAAGGTGAGTCCGCACTGCAGGCGCAGCTGGCGCTGAGCATATAACGCACTGCACAGCACCCGCCTGTAGACATTGGGGTGAGATGATGGCGAAGCATGTGAGCTGCAGGTGCTGCTGGAGCAGTAGGGGGAAATCTCACGTGGCCGTCCCCTTATGTTCTCAGGGCCGCGGCTGCCCTGGTGGCTTGGCCCTAAACTGTGTGCCTGTGCACCGAGAGTGACAGCCTTGCAGTTCAGGGCTTGCTGCGGCTGCGCCGTGCAGGTGTTGCTTGCGCTGTTCCAGGAGGCCTTGTCCACAATAGTAAGGAGTATATCCGTGTGATATGCGTCACCGTGCATGCCATGATGGGTGGCGCAGTTACTAGCAACTTGCACAGAGCTTGTACTTATGTTGTCTGTTTTTGAGGTGGCGGAGGCATTGTTATGCGCACATGTTGTGCATTCCACAAGTATTGAAGACCACATGCAGCACCTCACGGGCCTGCCTGTGGGACCTGGCTGCACCCATCACTACACATATTGATAACGACAACTACATGAGGCATCTCGTGTGGCTGGCCTCCGTGCCTGTGTGCAACCTGCCACTCCCCTGGGGTGCAGTCACTGGTGCTGAGGCGGCGGAGGCGTGCGGGCGGCGCGGCGCTGCACCTGCAGGACCACCTGACGGTGGCTGAGAACATGGTCGTGTCCACGCTGGCAGGTGCGCCCCACCGGTAAAAAACACACATGAAAGTTCATACACAACTTGCTGTATCAGCCATGTACTTACGAGGTACTTCTATGCACCTGTATGTGGTACCTGACGGTGGCTGAGAACTTGGTCGTGTCCACACTGGCAGGTGCACCCCACCGATACAAGCGCACATATTCGTCTAACAATGCCTGCTGGGTTGGTTGCGTACCTGTGAAGTATTCACTTTCACTGTGGTACCGACTGCGCTTGGGGCGCAGAAGCCCTGTGCACATGATGTGTGCCAGTAGGAAGCGCGACCAAGCATGCTGCCCTCGCCTGCTGGTAGCCACAAGTATGCACTTCATGTGGCATGGTATTAGTGTCTCCAGCCGATTGTGGAATCCGGGGAACGAGAGCATGTGTGGGGCATGGTCTAGCACCCAACTGCCATGGGGCCCCTGAGCCAGTGCCGCACGTGCAACTTAAATGACTATCGTGCTGCATGGGCCGGCTTGACCCGGACACACTACACATGCTGTGCTACATGTGGTGTGTGGCGGAGAACAGTTGCTGCCCAGTGCCGCGCAAGCAGCTGCACTGTGCCTTTAAACGTGTAACCGGTTCTGCTACAGTTGCAGAACTGCACTGTGTGCGCGTCCCGCATGCTACCCCCACACAACCCGGCTCCCAACCGTAACAAAATCTTTTGCCACCCTTTGTGCCCCCCTGCCCCCCCCCGCCCCCTCCCTCACCTCATCCCCCTGCACCGCAGGCGTCATCAATGTGCTGCTGACCACCCCGCTGTGGGTCGCCAACACGCGCATCAAGACCTGCACGGGGCGCGCCGCGCCGCGCCCCCTGCCAACTTCAACTACTCAAACTTCAACAGATGAGGAGGCCTCCGCCGGCGGTGCCGCCGTCGCCAGCCCCGACGGCAGTGCCAGCGGCGGGCGGCGCGCGCGCGCCGAGACCCCAACTTCAATTTCAACTACAACTACTAAAACTTCAAGTGCGGCGCCGCCGGCGGTGCGCGTTCCGTCGCTGGCGGCGACCCTGCGCAGCGTGTATGCAGAGGACGGGCTGGGCGGGCTGTGGGCGGGGACGATTCCCAGCCTGGTCCTTGTGACGAACCCCATCATACAGTTTGTGGCGTACGACTACCTCAAGAGGGTGCTGCTGCTGGCGCGCGGGGGGGCGCAGGTGCGGACCCGCCGCCAGGGCGCAGTGCTTGTGCCTTGAGGCTGCAGCAGCAACAGTGGTGCCAGTGTGTTTCACTTTGCTCGTTGCCGTCCCAGTCTGCGCGTCAATGCGCGCAGGAAAGCGAGACACAAGGTTCTAGTACTTGGTAGTTGTTGAGGTGTTCATGGCGTGTTGGCATGTGGAGACGGCACCGCTGCAGCTGCTGCTGCTGCTTCAGCCGCTGCTCAGCTGCTGTCCTCGCTGCTGTTGCTGCTACAGCCGCCGCTGGTGCCTCAGCTGCTGCTACTGCTTCAGCTGCTGCTACTGCTTCAGCTACTGCTGCTGCTTCAGCTGCTGCTGCCGCCGGCGCCGCTGCTGCTGCCACTACTGAGCAACTGACTTGCGGTCTCGTCTGTGTACATTGCCGTTGCGGCGCAGGCAGCAAAGATGCAGCTGCGTGGCCACGAGGCATTTTTGCTGGGCGCCGTCGCTAAGGCGCTGGCCACGGTGCTGACGTACCCCCTGCAGCTGGCGCAGTCCAAGATGCGCGCCACCTCCGCTGTTGCCCAGAAGGTACTTACATACTTAGATGGGGGATAACATAGATCAAAGTGAAAATTTATTTCTTTCACACACGAGGTACTTCCATAAATCAAGGTCCGTCACAGTCACTGTGTCACAGGTTGCGTCAGGTTGTGTGCGGCACCACAGTACACATGAGCTGCGGCCCCTTCGAGCCCTCAGACTGTTATTAAACTCCTTTTGGGGCGCGCGAGAAGCCCTGTGCACATGGTGTTTGGCTGATGCAGCATGTCAAACAAGTGCACCCCATACCGTACCGGCCTACACGGCACTAGTACTACCGCACGGCACCAGTGCGCCCAACTACACTGCAGGTGACCCTTGCCTCTGTTGCCGCGCCGTGCTGAGCAGCACGACAGCTAGGCCAAGGGGAACCTTGTGCATCCAGGCCAGCGCTGCGAACCATGCTTTGCTCGCGCACTGCACGCTGATCCGGGCCTCCCATGGGGACCCTCTTGTAGATACCATTTTTGAACGCTATCAAATGGTTCGAAGTTCTTCAGAGTACAAGTATACCGCCTGGCTTCAGATCATTCCCTTCTTATAACAAGCAACCAACTGAGTCGGAGCCCGTGCAAGGCCCTCTGGTCATGTGTACCACATTGAACCCGCAGCACCCCACAAAGGTCATGTGTGCACGGGAGCACGGGCCTGTGAGCGGGGCCCACGTGCCCTCACCTGTGCCTTGCCCCTCCCCTGCATGCCTGCACATGTCTGTGACTGTGATGCATCCCGCAAATGTCATATGCACGGGACTGCATGCCTGTGAGCTGGGCCCACATGCGCTCACCTGTACCTTGCCCCTGCATTGCATGCCTGCACATGTCTGTGACTGTGATGCTCAGCGCGCGCCCCAGGGTGGGCTGCTCAGCTGCTGCACCGGCACCGCGCGCTGCCTGGCGGACGTTGCGCGCCAGCGCGGTGAGCCGACTTGCAGTGCTCTTGCACCAGTGTGCAGCACTTTGAGTAAACAGTTTTTGACCACAAAAAGTGAGGCCATACCAGAGCAGTTGAAGTTGTGGCGTTGCGCGCCAGCACGGTGAGCCGACTGCAGCGCTCTTGCATCCAGTGTGCAGCACTGTAAGTAGACAGTTGCACGAGAGGTCATGCCCTCCCACACCAGAGGATTCGTAATTTGTGGCGTTGCACGCCAGCACGGTGAGCCGACTGCAGCGCTGTTGCACCAAGCTCCGGCAGTTGAAGTGAACAGTTGTGACTACAAAAGGCCATACCAGAGCAGTTGAAGTTGTAACATAGTGCATGCCAGTGCCAAAGCCAACTCGCAGCACTGTCGCACTAGGCTGCGGCTGTCGAAGTGCACAGTTACACTAGGTCATGCACATACCAGCAGCAGTTGAAATTTTGCATCAAATCCCGGGCTTGTTGCGTGCCGCAACCCATGCATCCGAGGTGGCCTTGCTGGTACACAAGCACCCTGGCTTGTCGTCAGTGCATGCCAGTCGCTGCCTTTTGAAATGCTGACATTTCTGCCCCTTTCACAGGCCTACCACACTGCACTGTATGGCATGGCAACACCTGCTTTTGCGTACGGCGACGCTGTGCACGGCAGTCCCGCTGCCGCCTGGGCACGCCATCTTGAAAGCAGCTGCATGTGGCTGCTACTGCGCAGCGCATCATGTGACAGCTGTGCCGCCTGGGCATGCGTTGATGCTGGGCTACTCCCCACTGCTGAGCAGACACTTGTGCAATCTGTGGAATGGTTGTGCTGAGCAGGTGTTCCCGGTCTTTTCCAGGGGATGCGCGCCAAGCTGTGGCACACCGTGCTCACAAGCAGTCTCATGTTTCTGGGCTACGAAAAAATTGTGCAGGTGAGTGTGGGTAGTGCCAGTGCCGTGCCACACTGTTCACGACATGTGGTATGGCGCAGCAACGTGACGAAGCGCACACAGTGCCTTGGCCCATGTCAACCGGTGGGTCATCCAGTTGTTAGTGCTGCACCCGCCCACACTACTGGCTCACAGGTGCAACACGCCCACCATGTTTGTGTGGGGAACTGGTGTTTACTTCTATGCGTGCACTGGCCGGCACTTGCTGCCTTGGCAAGATGGCATTGTCATACTATGCGCGAGCACAGTGATGTGTGCATGCCACTTCCCTGGTCTGTTTGTGGTGCATGCACGTGTGTTTGCAGGTTACCATTGAGGTCCTGGAGGCAAACAACGCCAGGCGCGCCAAGCGCGCAGCGTCCACATAGATGCCCTTTAAAATTTACCTTGTCTTTGCCGCATCTGGACCACACCACATTTCACTGTCGCAACCAGCTGCTGCCACCTGCCATGCACGCACGTGGGTGGGCCATTGTCCGGCATGACGATCAACAGATTGCAGCAGTCCTGGTGTCACGTGTTGAATGGGGATGTGGTGCCCCTTGACAAACCGCTGGTTTGGCTCACAAGTCGTGTGCAGGGTGACTACAGAGCTCTGCAGTGGCGGGCATGCCCTTGAGTGCTTGCATGCACCTTGGCCGCCACAGCTCAACCTGTGTGTGTGTATCTAAACAGGTGGTGCACATGTTCACATCTCATCACAACATGCAAGCCAGCAAGCAAAACAGAGGCATGGGGCAGCAGACAGGCATCCGCGTCTCCATAGACGCAGCAGTTGCAGCGGTATTAACCACCACGTGACGACCACATGCAAACAATCTAGCCACGCCTGGATATTCATTTATTTATATTTCATAAACAAACACGAGGCACAGATGGGTGGATGGAGGTTGTAGGGCGGTGTGCGGCCACGTGCATGACAAGGTGCGAGGCAACTAAGAACTACTACAGCAATACCTAGCCAGGTGGGCAGCCGCAGGGGCAACCTAGCTTGTGCAGTAGGCGCCTGATGCGTGGGCGCCCATCGCACACCTGCTGGCACAGGTCAGTCGACCAGTCGCCCCAGGCGCAACCTCCCTTCACTGCCCACGCCAGTGTGTCTGTCGGCACGTGCCGCACAACCTCATGCAGGTTGTCAGGCCAGGGGGCGCCCTGGTCTCGCAACCACTGCGCCATGGCAAGTGTGGGACGCCGCATGGCAAATCTCAACATGATGAACATGGTCTGCGGGCTCCAGTTGCAGTAGCGGCTGCGCACCCACTCCAGCTGCAATGGAACAGCCTGCACACTGGCTACTGTGCGCCAACGCAGGGCCACCATGTTCAGGGGGGCAGTTTTGCGCTGCTAGCCACCTGAGTATGTGCAGCCGTCCATGCCAAGCGGCCTCATTTGCTGTAGCAGCTGTGAGTTCACAACACGGCTGCGTCACAGCCACTGCAGCATATGCAGGTTGCCGCTGGCTGCTGCAGCATCTGAAACCTGCCACAGCTGCGTGCGCCCGTCCGCGCGATGCCGTACCATGTACTTTTATTAAACTCCGCTTAGGGCGCGGAAAGCCCTTTGCACACGGTGCGCATGACCAGAAAAAGGGAT
>JAULBY010022786.1:0-46316 GCA_032358315.1 Ophiocytium majus | reverse complement strand
CGAGTCCTTCATGAGCGTCTGCAGGTAGTGGTCGCACTGAATCTTGAAGAAAATGGACTGCACGCGCTTGGCGACCAGCTCGGAGATGGCGAGCGCGGCGGCCATTTTGACGACCCAGGCGTCGCGCGCAGCCAGCTGCTGGGCGACCTTTTCCTCCAGCCCCCGGATGATGAGGTTGCGCTGCTTCTCCTCCGCCGCCTGCTCCTCCTCATATTTCTGCAAGAGACGGGTAACCGGGGGGGGGGGGGGGGTTGGGGACATGGGGGAGGGGTGGGGGGGGGCAGAATCAGGAGGGGGGTTGGGGTGGGGGGGGGGGGGGGGGGGGGGGGGGGGGTGGGGGACATGGGTGAGGTGTGAGGAGGGTCAGAATCAGGAGGTGTGTTGGAGTGGTGGGCGTGGTGGAAGAAGGGGAGCGGTGTCAGCAGTCGCTAAAGTTGTGAGAGGGGTGCAGCGAGTGGCTACCCATGTACTTAAGTGTATGTGTACATTCAGTAGCCTGGTGCTAGGGTTACATTGTACTGCATAGTGCTGAGAATCGAAATTGCATCTGCTACCAACAGAGGACTGCATGTCTGACCATGCCTTTTCCAGTTGCACGCGCCATGTGCACAAGGCTTTCCGCGCCTCAAGTAAAGTTCGATGCAATTATGCCGTGCTACTTGCTGCTGCCTATGTTGGCAGGTGCATGACACCGCCGGGTGGGTTCAATTGGCTGAGTACTTGCTTCCGGTGACGCCACACTCACAGCGGTTGCACCCACACGCCGCCAAACAAGCTACCCAGAGCTGTCAGTCCTCCTTACATGAGAGCTGCACTTTTCAAGTCTGCTGTCCGCAATGCCATGCAGCAGGCGTGTGTTGCCACCAACCTGAGGCATCCGTGATGCTGGTTTGTGGTGCCTTTGGCATTTGTGCGTACGCAGCATGGCTTTGCATCTGTGTCAGTAATGCTGCTGACACGGGTGCGCTGCTAGTAGAACTATTGGCACTGTGGATGGCTTGTCACACCAGGGCTTGAAGTGTCATAAACACCATTGAGGTTTCTGAAAGCCACCTCACCAAAGGCTTGGTTACCACTGCCGATGTATGCAGATGCCACTGCAGCAGGATGTACTGCACAGTGTGCTTGCATTACAGCTGCTCCAAGGAGCACACCAAAGTTACGTGCTGGATGCATACTGGAAGTGCGCGCCACCACATGGTGCAACTAGGCAACAAGGCACTAGCCTGCTCATGCTGACGTGCTGCTCTGTTGCCAGGTACACGCCACACCGCTTGCGCAACACCTGCGTACCTCATCACACCTTCAATGTCCGCAGAAACTATCCCATGCATGATCCTGGTCATTGGGCGCACAAGTACTTCAAGTAAGCATTCAAAGTGGTGTTCCTGTTGCCGTTGAAGGGCATGCAATTTTTCACAGCCGCCAAACATGTCAGCTGCCTGGTGCTTCGCCTGCCTGCTGACATGATGAAGCCTGGGCATGTGCCACAAGTGTTAAGTCGGCCTTAGTAAGTGGTACCAGGTACTTCCTTCCTACATACTTCTAGAAATACACAGCCGCTTTTGACACATGTGTCCCACTGCGAAATCTTTGGCGCCACACACTCTCGTTTTCTGACTTTTTTGGTGCAGTGTCTCTCCACCACTGGTGATGCATGGACCCACTTCGCGCGCCATTGGCTGCGCTGCACGCACCAAACATTTGGACACGCACATCACTGCTGCACAAAAAGCACCAAGCCGGCTACCTAGTACACTACTGTGTGAAGTATACTCGGGTACTTCACATATTCACATGTACACACTTGAAATATGTACTTCAAGTATATGTATATACACGCCGTACACTTCTAAAGATCATACTTTTTGAAGTAATATCTGAAAGACGGCTCACCTTGATGTCATTTTCGAGGTCCTCCGCCACGTCAATGCCCTGGTCCACCTCCTGCCCCATGGACTGAATGTAGTTGAGCAGCGAGAAGTTGTTGGCCTCCTGCAGCATGAAGCTCTTTATCAGCTGGTCCAGATCATTGATGCCGCTGACCCTCTTGAGCTCATCCGCCGCCATGCTGAACCACGCCAGCTTTGCCTCTTGCGTGCGCGTGGCGTCATGCTCCTTGGCCTCTTGCTTGGCCTTGTCAATCAGCTGCGACCGAACTTGGTTCTCCTCCACTATGCTCAGCTGGCCAGCCTGGTCCACCTGCACCACCCCCCCGCCCCAGAAAGAAATAAATACACCGGGAGAACATGGGTGCAACACGTTGAGTTATGACATTGTACAACTTCATGGCATGGTAGTGTGAACACATGCAGCGCGCTCATTTGCGTCAGCGGCAAACCCTGCGGACTTGGTCACTGCTGCTGCTGCTGAACACAGATGCTGCGCATGCCAGCAGTGCCTGTCATGGTATACACACTTGCGTGAGGTAGTCATTTTTCAGTAATGCATGGACAGTACACCCCGCCCCCCCCCTGCACGCTACAGCACACACAGCAGCAGCTGCGCAGCAGGCACCCTCTGCTGCTCAGCAGCACATGACACTGTGTGTGCGTGCACGTGCGCACCTCCGGCAGCGGCCCGGTCCGAGCCGCGTCCCTGGCCGCCTCCTCAATGCTGTGCTCCAGGCTGCTGTTCTGCTGAGCAACGTACGCCGCCACCGCCTCTAAGTGCGCGTCGTGCTCCTCGGCCTCCCTTGCATTTGTGGCCAGCACCTCCTCCCTCTCCTTCAGGAGCCGCTCCCGCTCCTCGGCGACGGTCTCCGCGCGTTCCAGGAACGCGGCAATGTTCCGTCGCACGTCCATGATCTCCCCCTCGTACTGGCGCCTTACGTCGTCCGTGGTCATGCGCTGCTTGCGCATATGGCAGATGTCGTCGCGCAGCTCCGCGTTGCCGTTGACCACCTCGCTGTGGCGCACGAGAAGCTTGTTGAGGCGAGCCTCCATGATCGACACCAGCTTCCGCTGGTTCCGGTCGGCCTCCTTGGTGGGGTCGGCGCCGTCCGCCTTCAGCTTCTTCTGGTTTCGCTCGTCCTCCCTTCGCTTGGCGTCCTCCGCCTTCGCATCGACGGCCGCAGCCCCTGCTGCTGCCGAACCAGTGGGCTTCGCCGCTGCGGGGGGGGCAGCGACTGGCCGGGCAGCGGGGGCGCCAGGGGCGGGAGCTCGCACCGGCGGCGGGTTGGCGGTGTGGCGGTGCAGGTTCAGCACCTCCGCCGCTGCCTCGGTGGTTTTTTGCCTGTAGTTTGCGATTTCTTCTGTCGCTGAGCGCAGGGCTTGGTCTAGGTCTGCTATGCGCCTCTGCTCCAGTATGGTGCCTCTCGTCAGGCCGTCTGATTTGGCCTGGAGGCCTGAAATGGTTTCCGCCAGCTGGCGGCGCTCCCTGACGTTCATGGTGCCGCCGGATCACGAGAGCTAGACACACGAGAGCTTGCCGCTGCTGTTAGGCAGGGCTGGCGGCCTGCCTTGTGCTGCTGATGTGCTTCGTGCTGTTGCACTGGACACACCAACTTCGCTGCGCTACCGCTGGCGGTGAGCTTACATAATGGCTAGGGAACCATCATCTCCTAGCCATGAGGCGGCAGCAGCTGTGATGGTCGCTGGTGTGTTATGCCATCACGCTGCTGTTGCGCTGCGCGCGTGCGCGTCACACCTCCTCCAAAACCTGCCGTTTCACTCCCGAGGTTTGAACCTTTCACGGCAGGGCGCCCCAGTCATGCACTGGTGGGGTGTGTCAGTATCCTGCATCATGAAGGGAGCAACAGCAGCAGCGGCGGCTGCGGCCGCCTCCGCGGCTCTGTGGCTGGTGCTTGCGACAGCCCTGCCAAGCGGTGTGCATTCGCTGCGGCACAGCGCACTCGTGCCACCACTCCGTGCGAGCAGCGTCAGCGCGAGCGCCGCTGCGGCAACCACCTTTGACATTTTGTCGGGCATCACTGTGGAGGCGGCGTCAACCGGTGCCCCCCTGCCCCTGACGGCTGCATGGAAGCCCCGCAAGGGCAAGAAGACGGTGGTGGCCTTCCTGACACACTTTGCCGATTTCAATGCCTGGGAGCTTGCCCAGAAGCTGCGGCACTACCTGCCCCTCATTGATGACGCCGGTGCTGAGGTACGTGGTGCGATCGCCGTGGCCCAGGCACTGGAGCAGCCCCACCACCGCCACTACTGTACCAGTACTGTAATGGCATTACCAGTGTGTGCCGTGCTGATGCAGTGGCGCAGCTAGCAGTACTTGTTGGTTCTGAGTCGTTTGCTGATGGCATTGCATCATGGCAAGGGGGACATATGCACGCGTTCAGTTGAACGTGGTGCTTGTGCTTGCAGCCAGTTACAGGCAACATGCTACAACTCAGGCCATGTCGCACAGTACTCACATCTAGCCGCCTCATCGTAACACCAGCTTCCGTTTGTGCACGACATGAATTCAGAACTCCCGCAAGTGTGATGATGTTGGTCATCTCCTGCATTCCTGAAACTGCAGGTGGTGGCAGTGGGGCTGGGAACCACAGCGGCAGCAAAGGAGTTTGCATCACTGACAAGCTTTCCTCTCAAGAACCTTTATGTGGACCAAACGGGCGCTGCCTATGAGGCAATGGGCTTCAGCAAGGGCTTCCAGCCCCCTGTCAAGGTGTGTGACTTGCCTGCACGTGGGCCTGGAAGCGACGCCAGCGCTGCGGTTTTTTATGGATGAGCAGGGTCTAGGTAGCTGTACACCAACACACACGCTGAAGAATGTCTTGCATGTGTTTTGGTATTTCTTCGCGTGGCGAAGCAGCATGCTGTACTAGGTCCGAACACCGGCCACCAGCGCCAGCACCTGACAACTTGCAGCGTGTGAGTCAACGAACGCCACCTCCCAGAGTGACGCCGCACTTCCCATCCCCGTTGCCTCTCCCCTGCCCAACGGCACGCAGGTCAACCCGTACCTGCGGCTGCTCCCCATGCTGGCGGGCATTGGGTCGCCAGGTACCATCCAGGCGGTGCTAAGGGGCTATGTGGGCGACAGGAGCATGGACGCTTCGTGGGTTGAGAGCACTCTGCAGCTGGTGGACAAGCAGCGCTTTGACGTGTTGGGAATGGAGGGGGCGCGCCCTTTTGAGGTGGCGACTGTCAGGCTGCAGGTGCGAAAACAGCTGCGGTGTGCGCAGCGCCCGCTGGAAGGTAGCAAACGTCGCGGGCAGGTGTTGGTTTGCGCACACTTGGAGTAGTTGGTGGGTACTCCCGTGTGCAAGAACTAAAGCTTTACGAAATGAGCGGCTCTGGGATGAAAGCCTGGGTATGTTGAGGCAAGCTGAAGTGGCAAGAAAAGGAGGTATGACCAGGCACACTAGCTGTGCTGATGGGACCCGCTTACAGTGCCTGGAGGGATAGACACCAGGTATCATTGCCATTGAGGTTTGTGCTCTGCCAAGCATAGGCAGGATTTTTGCTGTCCTGTTGCGAGCCAGCCACCAGCATGGTATAAACATGTGCACTAGCTGGTGCATGCTGCGTTGCCTGTAGAGCCTCCGCGCAACGCGGTGTGGGCGCTCACATGACCCCAAGCACTTTGCACGGCATGGGCGCTAATCATTGCTGGCTGATGTACTGGAGCCCCTGCCCTCTCCACAGTAGGCTGCGCAGCCTTGAGGTCTTCTTTGGATCTGGTGCGTGCTTCCCATTATTTGACTGCACAGTCCTTACCTCTCTGTTTTTTCTGCATGTGTTACGCACGCATGTGCTGCTGCTGCCGCGCTGCGAGCAGAACATGCGTGAGATAGTCAGCCGCTGGAACGACCTGTCGCCACCTGACAAGGAGCTCATCACGCAGCAGGGAGGGTGAGTAGCAGCGCACAAAGAGACCGCTGACCGACACCAGGCAGGGCACTCTGTCTTGCACAGGAGCCTGCACATGCTTGCTACTCGGTTGCTGCAGTGAACGTTGGCTAATTGTTTATCCCAAATTGGGACAGTGCTACGATGAGCAGGGTTTGGGGCAAGCCGTCGGTGTTTGCACACTAAGTACCACAGTAGCACGTTTCATTGTGAGTTGCCTTGGCCGTAAAGTACTAATGTAATGCTGCACACGTTTGCTATTTGGACGTAGTATATCAGAACTGCCACAAAAGTCGCATGTCACACCTCCAGTCACCACTTAAATTGCGTCGATACCGTTGGTGAAGTCGTGCCTTGTGTTGCACTTGAAACATCAGGGTGTGGTTGACGTGCCTCCACGTACCATGGATGACACTGTTCAGACCAGCCTGCGCTGCTGCACTCCATCAGCCACAACCACTGTGGCTCACGTGTATATATATATACATGTGTACTGTTTCATGTGCGCACATGCAGGACCATTATATTTGATGGCAAGGACGTGGCCTACGCATACAAGGACCGCGGCATCCTCACCTATACACCCATAGAAGAGGTGCTTGGGGCAGTGGGGGCCAAGCCCTAGGGAGCCTTCACTAGCAAACACACAAATATTCTGCGCAAGCAATCTGCTTGCAGCTGCCACCGCTGGAGCCGCGCGTGGAGACTGTGCACCCTTGGCTTCGTGTCTACACTTCGGCGCGGCAATTTTGTGCCCTCATGGCAGCATCTGTAGTGTTTACTAATAAGTTGCAGCTGTGCAGGGTGAGGCGTGTTGCTGCATTGTCTGCCTGCAGCCGTTCTGCTGCACTTTGATGTGTCCATGCCACAATGTTATGCACTTCCGCATGTGTGTATACATACACATGTATACACATACTACGTAGTACATATATGTTCCACCAAATGTTTGTTGGTGTCATTACCCTGGATCTACAGAAGTCAGGCGCATAAGGAAGCAGCAGAGGTGAGCTCGTGGATGCGACCCGAAGCGCGCTCACTCGGTCTTTAAAAGTGCATGCGTCAGTCATGCTAGCAAAAGGCGACGCGTTTATTCCTCTCCAGGACACGGGGCTCTACATCTTCGGCATTTTTTCCTGGACCCATGGACGTCGACCCCAAGGTGTTGCAGTGTTTAAGCAGTTTGTGTCAGTGTAGTACTACTGAAGTTCACTAGAAGTATATACTACTGTAGTACTACTGTAGTAGCGCGTCCTGGCGTACATGGCGGCGCCAGCGTTTTGGGGGGCGGTTGCTGGTGTAGGGGAGGGTGAGGGGAGGGTGAGCGCTCCGTCCCGTATAGCGCTGTGGCGGACGGCCTGCCCTGGCAGGTCGAACCCTAGCATGCCGGCGGCTCAGGCCTGCGTGCAAGCGCTTGTTGCACTTGTTGGCACAGAAGTGGGCAGTTCGTTGTTGAAACTCACACGCGGACATATTGCCGGGCATGTGCCATCGCCACGAGCGCACTGGCATGCTTGGCATGCATATCCCAATGGGCTCTTTCACGGCCTCAAGTGCAAGTGAATAAAAATTCTTTACTATACTTCATGTTCTACTACTTGAAGTAGTACTGTAGTGTAAGCCCGCGGGTAGCGGTCACGAAAAAGCCACCTGCAGCGTGCCGGTCACATTTTGTGTGCGCACCTAGCTCGTCCGCCACGTGGGCAGCAATTGTTAATCAGTGCAAGGTTCATATCTAACCCATATTAGACATGGTATACATTTAGGCCTTATCACACAAGTACGGTAGCTGGCGACAGGAGCCTGTGTGGTCACCGGTGCGTGGCAGCAGCTGCCTGCTGTAGCCCTACGTGGAGCGACATGCTGCCCTGTGACACCAGGTCATACCACGCAGGAAACACAATCACCGTGCACAGGTAGAATGCAGGTATTTACATGCATGACAGTATTGTGGCTTGTGCAAAATTGGTATTGCCGCATTGCCATGAGCTTGCGGCAGCGAAATTCGACAGTAGCAGCACACGGTGTGGTGTAGCACACCCAGATTGTGCGATGTTCGCTGCAGTACATGTGATGAGGCAGACAGAAGGTTGTTTAATCGGCACTGCAAAGGCTTCAGGCGGCCAAGTTGTGGCCGGCGCAGTCAACTTTAGCAAGGAAGACGCTTGAGCTGGTGTCACTACCACTGTGTAGCACCTGCGCTGCTTCGAAATCACGGTTACCGCCAGTTCCACCCCTGCATGAAGTCAGACATTTCCTCACCACCTTCGGTGTTGCTACAAGGTAATGCCATTCGACACCCCTCGTAAGCTGCTCAAATGAGTTTGATGATTTGTTTTAGGCTCCCCGAAATTCCAAGACCCCTTGCTCTTTCCTTCCTCCCTCTCTCCTTGTGTGCCATAAACGCGCTTCGCGCATGCACATAAATTAGATGCAGCGTGCACCCTGTCCAAAACCATGGAAAATCCGCCTCGGCTGGCGAGTCCCTTGTGCTAGCGGGCAGGACATGCACTAGGTAGAGCCAATCACAGCACGCCCTCTGCACTAGGTAGAGCCAATCGAAGCCCGCTTTCAAACGGTTTCAACAGCATGAAAAATGTGCCGCTTTCACAAACCGCACCCGAGGCTGGAGCTTGGACACGAAAGAAACATGGGTACCACAGGAAAGCAGTGGGTGGCGGGCTCTGGACTGTCCAAAGCATACATGTATGTAAAGCATACATGTATATGTAAAGCATACATATGTGCAAAGCATACATAAAGTAAGGCATACACATATGTAAAGCATACATACAATGTATGCTGGTCTGTCTTGGTGGCCTGGGCACCATGACAAATGCTATTCATGGTGCTTTTGTGCGCGCAACTGTGGGCCGTTTTCTCGGTATTGCCATATACTGTCGGGCGTGAGCCTAGACTCATTTGGCTTGACAGTGCTGTCCCAAACTTGCACTATGTCAAGACGCACAGCAGCAGCCATGTGCTGGTACTCAGATGCAGTGGTTGCTTTGTGACACAGTGGTACTTGCGCCCCAGACGTGGCAGTGCGCAGCCACATTAGAGGACCATGTGGCGCCCTTTCAAAACTGGTGCATGTGGCATCAATATACCATGGCGCGCCTGCCACACCTGTGACTTCCACAAACTGCTGCCATGGTGGCCAGCATGATATTAAGCACAGAGTTGCAGCAATGACGGGAGCGGCAGCCGCTGCCCTTTGCATGGCTCCAGCAGCAGCAGAGGCATGCCCCATGTCTATGACCTGCGTCCTCGGTAGAGCTATGGCCAGCGACATCACCGCCATTCTGCATGGCGTCCTGATCAGGCACAGCTGCAGAATGGAGTGGGCCCCCGGTGATCAAGATCTTGCGCCCAAACAGGCCCCTGCCTCACATAGCAGCACAGTGGGTGAGCTGTGCGCCCCTCCGTAGAGCTGCACCTGCAAGCTGTGCCCGTGACGTGGTACTTGGGCGGCAGCGTGGCTGCTGTCATCTCGCTGCAGCAGCAGCCAGCTGCCTCGACGACAGCAACATGAGGAGCAGCACAGGTGCATCTGCCGGCTCCGCTGGTACCGGTGTCAAGGATTCAACAATTACAACATCCCATCATCATGCCAGTGGCTGGAAAAAAAACGATCTGGTGTCCACTTTTGTGGTGTACCCCACCGCGGTCAGGTTGCCAAATGATTACAGGGCTGCGGTGCATGTGTGATCACAAACTACAAGTGCCATCTGGCGGTGCTGAATGCCAAAAGGCTGTGCACACAACGTCTGTCTGTCCTTCCTCCCAAGGCTTTACAAACATACACACCATCCCTCACAGTTCTTGCTCCAGCTGGCACGTGAGTGCTCAGCACGCTGGGCCCAACGCTGCCGTGTCGAGCGCCGCGGCAGTCGCGGGCGCGGTGTCGGCTGGCGAGGCAGTTTCTGACCCCTTGGCGGGCGCGGTGTCCGGCGCAGGCGCGGTGGCAGGCGCACTGTGCTGCTGCAACATTGCCGCGTTGCACCGCGCCTGCAGCTGCGCCGTGTGCCGCTGCAGTACCCCCGCGTGTATCTGCTGCTGCGCCTGCAGCATGCTGCAGCATTGCCATGTGCTGCTGCTGCAGTGACCCCGCCGCGTGCGTCTGTTGCTGCGCCACCGCCGGGTGCTCCGCATCGCGCTCAGTGTTGCGCTGCAACTGCTGCTCCTGCTGCTGTAGCTCCTCCCGGTGCTCCGCCTCGCACTCAGCGTTGCGCTGCAGCTGCTGCTGTTCCTGCTGCTGCAGCTGCTGCGGCGCCGCCGCCCGTGTGTCCATGACCGTTGGCGTTGTGGCGCTGACGGACGCGGTGTCGAGCGCTGCGGCGGCAGCAGGCGCGGTGTCGGGCGCCGCGGCAGTAGCTGACCCCTTGGCGGGCGCGGTGTCGGCCACAGCGGCGGTGGCAGGCGCGGTGTCGAGCGCACTGGCGTCCGCCCCCGGCTGTGATGGCGGACGCGGCGCCAGTTTGGCACGCCTGGTCCCCGGCTTGGGCCCCGGCCTCTGCTTGGTGCTGTAAACGCAGAGAGTGCCCGCCCGACTGGCCACGGATAAAGACAGGTGACAGCAGCAAACAGCACAATGGCTTGGGATCGTAATGCGCCTATACTGAGCAAATTATGGATTCGGAGGGCGGCTCCTAGCTGGTACAGGTGTGTTGCAACCTGATGTTGAAGTTGATGTCATAGTTGGCGCGTGCACGGCTGGGAAAGGGATGATCAAGCATGCCGCCCTCCCAGGCCTGTTGCTATTCAAGGACATCACAATGTTCACTAGCATGTACTATGTAGTACATGCAAACGGGAACACAAAAGAACGTCACCGGTGACGTGCACAAGCAGGCCGAGACAGCCTGTGCTCAACTGATCTCACCTGCACTGCCCGCAGGGTTTTTCGCCGTTGCACCTCGTCTTCTGCGCGCGCACAATTGGCGGGGAGGCAGCCACAACAGGCGGGGTGCAGGCTGGGTGTGAGCAACTGATCAGTTCGAGGGCACCAACTGCCGCCACCCTCGCGAACGACAACCCGCAATATGGTGGCGCTCATGAGCCCTGGGTGGAGACCCCGCGCGTCTGCAGCACCACCAGGCGCAAGGGGGGTACAGCATGTGCAGGCCACACACGGCGCGTGTCGACAAGAAAGGTGACTCGCCTTGGATCTGCAGCGGTCGCATGCCTTCCTCAGCTCCGCGGTGACGCTGCCGGCGGCCTCCTCCCCTGTGTCCATGGCCACAAACGCCTGCGCCACGGCGGCGGCGGGCGCGGTGGCGAGCGCAGCGGCACTGGCGCGCGCCGTGACGGCGGCAGCGGTGGCCGGTGATGTGTCGAGCGCCGCGGCAGTCGCGGGCGCGGTGTCGGCTGGCGCGGTGGCAGCGTCGAGCGCGGCGGCGGCAGCTGCGGCGTGCAACGGCAGAGTCGGCACCGGTGCGGCAGCCCTGCTGGCACCAGCTGTGACCTCCGCAGTGACGCCGACGGGGACGGTGGCGTTCACGGCAACAGCTCCGGCGGGCGCAGCAGGCAGCACGTAGAGGAGGCGCAGCGCGCTGGTTGCGCACACGCTCTGCTGCCTGCAGGCGTGCAGTGACTGCAGCGCGGCGCAGTTTCAGGGCGGGGGTGTGTGTGCTAAGCAGGTGTGGCAGCATGTACACGGGGGGGGGGGGGCAACAGCATGGTGCCACTTTTCTGACACACCCAGTGTGGGCCTGGCAGTACAGTTGGCGATGGGGGTGGCAGGTTGCTGCAGCAGGCTATGACGGCATCACTTGTGGTGGTGGCAAGGCACGTAACAGCTTCCGGAACATGCATGCCACCGCCGCACAACACTTGCAACGCGGCGCAGCATGTGCACGAAACCGTGGCCCAGCTGCACACCTTGAAGAGCATCTCACCTTGAAGAGCATCTCCAGCGTCTCCTCGCATGTGCACCTCACCACCTTATCCATAGGCTTGAATGTGATGAAGAGGCCCTCTATCTCCTCGACGCCCATGCGGACACACTCGTTGACCAGGACGGTGTGTAGGTCTGCCACGGACACGTCGCTGGGCACGTCCGTCAGCAATCAGGAGGGCTCAAAGCCGTGGGAGACGAGGCATGCCGCAGACTCTCCGTCCTCAGGCTCCAGCAGCACGGACAACACCTTTGGAGACCGCCGCATGCCCACAGGCGGGCGCGCCATGGCAGACACACGCTCCAGGCACAGCATGCCCACTGTCATGACACCCCCAGCTCCGGTGACGTCCGCATTGCACATGAGACGGTACACCGCGGCGGCCGCCTGCTGCCTGGACAGGCTCGCCATGCTGGTGACGGCGGCAAGAACGGTCTGGAAAAGTGCACGCAACAAAGTTGGACCGAGGAACGATGCACCTCGTAATTACATGATTACAGGTGGGTGACGTCAGCCCGCGCTTGACAACAGTCCACACAGGGTGCACCTATGGTCCGCACCCGTGCCAGGCTCTCAGTGCCTACGCAGAGGCGGGTATGACCGCATTACCGTTGATTGTAATGTCAAGGGCTCACGATTCTGACAACCCCCGGGTCACTCAGTTGTCACACCGCACTGCATGTTCAACAACCAGGGTGGCAGCCTTCATAATTTGAAGCATGTGAGCTGCATTCTCCCATGAATATGCGGCATGCGAGCAGGGACCCAGGTTACGGGACGGCACCGGTTTCTCACCCGTAAGGCACGGGCCGTGAGGGTGCTGAGGCTCCTGTCCAGTTCAGGCGACACGTCGTTGTTGTTGAAGAAGTTGCGCGAGGCTGGGTGCACACGCCAGGAGTCGAGGCACGTGAGGGCGGTCTGGCCCACACTCGTGAGATGCACAACCCTGTACCTCTCCGCTGAGTTGGCTGCCCTGGTCGCGCCTGCAAACTACAGCAGTGACACAACACACCGGCGCATGCGCAGGGTCAAAAATGCTGTAACTACATGTACGCAGCTCGCGGCGGTGTGCACACACCACGCACAGCTCAGCAGCAGTCCATGTACGGCATCACTAAAGGCAGGTGTTCCGACGAAAGTTAAAAGCATGCGGCAGCGCACAAGCTGGGGTTTGGGTGCGTGCCTAGTGCCTGCCCAAGACACTGGCTGGCAAGGTACGCCGGGATCGCATGCTGCTGCAATGCTCAGATACACATGTCGCCGTGTGCGCTTGCACATGCTGCAGCAGTGTGCTCGCAGCACATGCCTGCACAGCTGTGGCAGTGTGCCGCACAACACGCGTGCCCAGTCACGGCAACACCATGGGTGTGCGTGTGCCGGGGTGCCACCGCAGCACGGGAGGTGGCAGGCCACACCAGGTGCCTGCTCGACATAGCTCGCGCTGACTCACGCCACAACCCTGGCAGGCACACATGTCGTGCTGCAGTGTGGTGTGCTCATCGCAGCGCATGCCAGTTGTACCACCCACCATTCACGACCCGCCTGGCGTGCGCCAGATCCAGGACCTCGCCATCGCCCACCTCCCTGCTGCCGCCGCCCCCCTTCCCCTCGCGTATCCGCTCTGCCTTAACCAGACCCCAGTCGACCTTGGTGAAGGACCGCACGTACCCACCCCCGTCCATGTACAACTCGTTGGCTGCAAGGACCAAGCGGCAGCCAATGCACGGCAAACATGTTCAGGCCTGGGCAGCACATGCATGTGTATATACATATATGCAGGCGTCACGACTGAGCAGCGAGCGGGTCATGGGGGCACAGGAGATGCCACCACAGCACACGGAATGTGCACACTCACGCACACGTGCTGAGAAGCGGGTGCGCGGGACAGCGTCAGCATCACAAAAGGCAGGTGGCATGACAACAACAAAGGGCAGCGTACGGTGCAGGTGTCATGACTACAGGAGGCGGCACGAGGTGGCAGCGCATGCACATGGCGCCACACGTGAGGCGGCAGTGTACAGAAATGTGCACATGGACGCACGCTTGCTCAGCAAACCGTTGCTCACCTGCGGTGTCGACCGAACCGTCCCTGCGGTAGACGATCTCACCCCCGTCCACCTGGGGGTGGAGATCCATCCTGCGGTGGATGAGTAGCTGCCAGAACACCGGCTCCACGCACACGTCCGTCTCTGCAGTTCCACCACCCGGGACCTCTTGGACCCAGAAGTACCCGTATGAGCCGTCAGAGGAGACGGCGAGGTGTACCGTCGTGGCGTGTGTGAAGATAGGTCCGCACCACCGCTTCACGACCACGGTCCAGCCCCATGTGCGCCAGCTCACGGTAGTGGTCTGGGTCTCCAGCTCGTAGCCGTCTGGGACGGTCACGGCCCCACTCTTGTCCGCCCTCAGGAGTATTCGTTCCCGCTGCCTGGACAGTGTGGATGCAAAGGCGGTAAACCACCCCACCTCACCAGGCAGCTCCACCCTGCCCTCAGGCTGCTGCTCCATCGCCGCCTTGGCCGCCTCGGCGTTGGTCAGCTTCGCGAAGTGGACCTTCAGGGAGAGGGGGAGCATGTCAGAGGGGTGGAAGAGGGAGGGGAGGGGGCGGAGTGAACTTCACGTTCAACAGGTTCTGAACTTGAAGTACACTTCCAATTTTTCCAAACTTTGACATGAAAACACACACAGAACAACACGTTCCTCTCCCGGTGAGTACGACATTGCGGCTGTGTGTCGCTTGCCCGACCTGCGTGTGCATCTACTTCAACTTCTGCTTCAACTTCGCCTGCTGCCGCTGGTGTGAGTGCCACTCTAAAGTTTTAAAGAGTGTCTCGCTGGCCCAGCCTGCGTCAGACAAGCCTCTGTTTGCCAACTTCAACTTCACTGGTGACTGCCTGCAGCAGGCACACACACCCACGACACGCGCCCTCACTGCTGTCCCCAACTTGTCGTTCCTGCTGTGCATGTACACGTACCGTACTGCGCTGGGCCTGCATGCCTGTCATGGCGTTGCATATGTGCTGACAATGCGCTGTAATGGGGGCCACGGTGTGAGGCATGCTGCACGTAGGAGCCAAGTACCACTGCAACAGTATGTATGTGCATGCGAATGTTTGCACCTCTACTGGTATTGCCATGCTCATGTTTAGGCCTGGAACGGCCCCACACATATGCTGTTTACGTTTACGATGGCTTGGCTATTCTAACAAGGCATTACAGATGACAGGCTGTGGGAACTGGTAGGTGATGTTCGCCAGCTGCAGCAAGAGCGATGCCAGAATTGCGTGCGCGCACCAGCACGTGTGTGCAATACCACACTTCTTAGGCATTCCCACAAATCCCACACCTGCAAAGCACATTGCCCACCTTCACCGGGCCCGACTTGGATTCTTGCTGCAGCAGGGCGAGGAGCTCCGTTTCCACCCGGTCACGGTGGGCGGCCAAGGTGGACTCCGTCCCCTCGGGATTGTAGACGCAGGCATCCGCCACCATGCGCGCCAGCTTCGCGTTGGACACCTCCTCCTCGCTGGGGACGCAGTGGGGCTCCACTGGTGTAGCGGCGTCACGGAACTGTGCTTTGACGATCTTCGACCCGGGCGTCCTGCCGTCAACGCCCGCACGCCCCACCGTCTGAAGTCGTTCCTTGACGCGGTGTAGCGGCTTCGGCACACCAGTGCCGACACACAGCACCGCCTCCAGGACGCCAGCGGCGCACCAGCTCTTGGGACCCACTCCCCACCGCCCCTGCCGCTGGATCTGGATCCAGGTGCAGACGAGCTTGTCGGGGTCGGTGGGGAGCCGCTGCAGCCCGAGTCTCAGGAGGAGGACTTGTGGCTTGTCCTCCGTCTTGCCACCGCGCACAGCCCAGCGCACGGCCACCGCGTTGCCAGACCCGCCCTTGCGGACCCGCTCTAGCAGCTCCAGCGGGTCCGCGCCTCCGAGGAGGAGCTCCCTCATTGCCGGCGCGCTGATGCCGTCGACGACGGGCTTCCGCATGTCGGTGGGCGGGGCGGGCAACTTGGCGATGAACGCGAGGGCGTCAGGAAGCTCGTTGAACCACGCCACTTTGCCCACCGCGCCCGACAAGTCGGCGGCGGTGTAGAACGGGACGCAGTAGAACATGCCGGCGTGGCTCAGTTTGCGGGCGATGACCTCCATGTTGCGGGCGGCGAGCTCCAGGGTCTCCTGGACCTCGGCGTCGCGCGAAGTGTCACCCTCGGCGGGGGCCTTCCGCTTGCGGTTGGCGGCGGTGGCGGCGTCCGCTGTCGACGCGGCGGGGGAGGCGGCAGCCGGGGTGGTGGCGGTACTGGCGGCAGCAGGAGCCTGGTGCCCCCACGAGATGACAGAGAGCGGCAATGCAGCAGCAGCTGCGGTAATCAGCGGCACATTGAGGCCACTGCATGTGACGGCACCACAGCTCGCATTATCGGCCCCTGCTGCAAAGCCAGACCAGCGCACCCTCTTCTCTCTCTTCATGAACTGCAGTCTGAGAGACAGTGCCCAGCAAGCAGCCGCACCAGTTGCACTGGTCGTCACTGTTTGCCACCGTTTGCTAGCAACCCAAACTAGGCTTCACCACCTGCCTGGCAACGGCAACACACCAGCGGCAGGCGATGCTGACAGCTTTGGACATCGAACTCCACCTTGCTTGGAGGAATGGGTGGGCGCTAAATAGGCGCAACACGGTAGGTAGTGCATGAAGAGCATCAATGACCATCCCCACGGGTACAGTTTGCCTTGGCTAGCCGCCTGTAGCCACTGCAAAACCGCAATGCACTTGACTAACCACCAACTGCACGCCCACTCACAACACCCCCACGGCATTCATGTGGAAATGAGCGCAGCACCCACCTCAGCGCTCAGAGTGGGTGCCTCGGCGCCACTGTCATCGTCCCACCCACCCACCCGCTCCACCCACTATCAGTCTCTTCCACAAACCCTGCTACACATCAAAGCCAAATAAGCCACATACGTTCTAAAGCGCCCGCTTCTTTTGATTCTTACTGTGAGCTGGCTGGTGACACGGCAACTTTGCATAGCGCACTGTTACGCGCCCGCAGACACCGCGATAACAGCCAGCACATCCAACACGAAAACAGTCGTTTGCAAGTACTGAACCCAAGTTCTGCGCACAGGCAGCTGGTACCAAGAGTGCACGCCAGTACCCACCACACCAAATACTGCAAGTTGAAAGTATGTGGTACTTCTAAAGGTTTGTCATATTTATGATGAACTTCAAAGTATACAGACATACATGTACAAAGCACACGGTTTCCGGGGGGGGGTGTCAGGACACTGCAGGGCGCATGCATTTATTACACTCCACTTAAGGCGCGCAAAACCCTGTGCACATGGTGTGCGTGTGTGACCAAGAAAAGCATGATCAGACATGCTGTTGCTAGCGGACGAGATGGCAATGGTAACACTGCGTACTCTGGCGAAAGCCTGGCATGTTGCCAGAGGGCTACTCTTGTGGATTACAACCCATGTATGCGCATTTATGAACTGTGGAGATGGGAGCTGCCACAAAGCGCTGGTGAAAAGCAAAGGACCTGCTACAACACGGTGCTGCTCTGCTGCTGCTGCTACTTGACGTATGGTACTTGTAGAGGTACACAAGTGTGAGGCAGGACAAGGGCGCCTCACTTCACCGAGAACACTCGTGTGTGTGGCAAGGGGGCTGACGCGGCACACCGCAAGAGCAGCGGTTGCGTACGAGGGTGTGTTGCCAGCATGCAATGGCCTCGAGGCCGCAGCAGCTACCTCGCAGCTACCGCTGCGGTGCCCTGCCCACCTGCTCAGCCCTGCGCCCCCCTGCCCGGCCGCGGGCCGCGTCCTCGGAGCCGGGGTCGCTGTCCATGACGCCGCCCGCCTCGTCCTCGGTCCTGTTCATGTCCACTGGGCCGCTCACACACCGTTTGCCGCCATGTGCCCCACCACTGCCGCTGCGGCGCGTATCGCCGTGCCCGCTGCCACTGACACGCCCTTTGCCGCCCCGCTGGCGGCGTCCGCCGCGGGCCGAGCCGTTGCTGCCGCGGCTGACGCGCGGTTGCGTACCTCGCCATTGCCGCGCAGCGGTGCACCAGGCGGCTCCGCTGGCGCTGCGCCGCCATCACAAGCCGCCGTGCCAGGGGAGCACAGGTCAACCACAGACACATCCGCGGCAGCAGCTGCGGCGCAGCCAGCGCCGTAGCTGAGGGAGCGCGGCCGCCTGGGCGATCGCCCAACCTCCTGCAGAGTTGATGGTGCGAAAAGCATTGCACGGTTCCCAAGGTGCGTGAGGGATGCCATTGTCACGCGCCGTGGCGAGCAAGCCCCGCCGGTGTGTGCTAACAAAAGGTGTGCACGTGAAAACGTGCTGTCGCACCCTTGGGCACACAAAGCAGTGTGTGTGTGCGTGTGTGTGTGTGCAGCACGCAGCCTGACTAGTGCATGAAGACCCTGCTTCTGCCAAGACTTTGACAGGAAAGTGCTTGCCACAACTCAGTCTCCACCATGTGTGTCAGTGACTGCCCGCCCCTGCCTTCAGCCACAAGGTCAGGCACCAAAACGGCCTGGCACTCATGCAGAACAGCATGCAGTAGCCTTCTCTCACGTTGGGGTGCTGCCCGCGAAGAAGCTGCTGCGGCAGGTGCCTACTTGCGCCTGGATGTCCGACGCCCCTGCTGCTGCTGGTGCTGATGCTGCCCCCGCTGGCACCCGCAGGGGCACCAGGCCCCCACAGCTGTGATGAGCAAAACAGGAAAGGTGCTGGCTCGAGCCCCAGGGCGGCGGCCTCCTGGGCAATTGCAACCGACAAAAACGCAATAGCATGAGGTCAGCGACATCGTGCAGTACAGCTGTCAAAAGGTATGGCGCTGCTGATGCTGCTTCTGTGGCCGCTGCTGCTGCAGCGGCTGCCGCTTCTGCAGCAGCCCTCACCTTATGTGCCCCATCCCGCCCCCGAGCCCGAGCTGCGTGCGCACAACACGGGCTGGTGCAACTGAGCAGTGTCCGTGCCAGGCACACGCCTTGCCCAGCAGGTCATCGCGAGGTGCCATCCTCCTGGTGCCGTGCACCCCCTGTGCCGCTGCCGCTCTGGCACCAAGTTGCTCACTCGTGAGTGTTTCTCAAGTGCGCTCGACACGTGGGGGGTTGCAATTGGGCAGCTGCAGTGACGTTGGTCAGCTCCCGTGCCTGCAGCCTGGCCATGACGCGGTGGCGGAGGAACCAAGCCACGGCAGCCTGACGCCGTCTGGGCCGCCCCTGGGCCTCCCCCACACCCGGGCGCGCGTGCAGAAGGACGCAGATCCACGCTTGTGTGCGCACGCCACAGTTGGCGTGCTCACCTGCTGCCTGGGTGCGGGCGCCGTGACGGGAGACGGCTGTGCTGCAGTTGGCGCAGCCGTTGAAGGTGGGGGCCGGTGGTTAGGCACGGGAGGCAGAGGGCCGCGGGTGTGTGGGGGCGGAGGCTGCCCCGCGCCCGCCCCTCCCCCCTGACTCTGCCGCAAAACCACAGATCCAAGCCCTTGCCGGCCTTCTTTCAGCTTGTTCACGAGGTGCTTGCCCTCGCCCAGGGTCAGCGGCACACTGCGCCCGTGCATGGGGGGGGGAGGCGGAGGGCCGCCGCCCCCGCCTGGCAGCGGAAGTTTAATTTTTGGTCCGCAGTACTGCTGAGCAAACAGGGCACGGCGTGTGATTGTGTCTACGGCGCCTGTTGTGCAGCCATAGAGGAGAGCGCGTTTTGAGAAAACGCAGTAAGAACGAGCCCACTCCGCCTGAGTTGGGCAACGGATGAGTGCTTCTGCAACCCAGGAGCGTGCCAGCGCATGCTGGGGCTGTCGGACGCGGATGTGATAGACCACCTTGACAAGGGGCACGTGAGTCCAAATATTGTACTTTAAAGCTGTTCCAGAAGTACACAGGAGCACACTAAAGTACTCTTATTAAACTCTAACACTAAAGTACCCGTAATCAGGCAAATTTTTAGTAGGGGTGGGGCGGCTGAAAAAATAAACGACCTCGCTCGGGGAAACCAGGAAACCGGCAAATTCGCGCGAACGCGAACGCACAAAAAAAGTGCGTGTCGCGCGATGTGTGTGTGAGCGCACAACAACTTGCTGTGAGGGACGGAACGGCAGCAGCACCATGACCTGGGATGACAGCCAGATGTGGGGGAAGATGGAAGACATCAAGGAGGCCCTCGACGAGATCAGGGCCACGCTCGACAAGGACGTGGTGAAAGGCGGCTGGAGGAAGAAATGCAATTTGAGGTGAGAGTCAACCTTCAAACCCTGGAGAGAGTGTTAGGTTAGGGTTAGCCGCGCAGGGCAGCCAGCGGCGAAGCTGCGGCGTCACCAGCGCAGACGGTAGTCTGCGACACCACGATTTGTTTTACGCTGTCGTGCGTTCCTGCCACACTCTCAACCTCGGGTGATTTCAATCCTCGATCAATCAAAGCGGTGCGTTGCTGCTCTCCCTTCGGCGGCGCGGCGCGGCACGACTTCCGCTCTCCCTACCACCCCATCCGCTGCTGCCCTGCGGGCTAGGGCTGCGCGCTCGCATCTGTTTTGTTGTGCTGCCGTGCGCTCCTGCCACTTTGTCAAACGTGACCATGTCAATCAAGGTGCTGTGCTGCCAGGAGTGCACTGTTGAAGCTGCTGCGCCGCGCAGCAGACCCACCCTAAGGCTGCCGCTCTCCCTGCCACACCATCCGCTGCTGCCCTGCGCGCCTGCCCTGCGCGTTTCCACCTCGTCCGCTTCCTCTGCAGCTCCTCCAGCTACCAGGAGAGTGTGCTTAGGATCCGCAAGTTCGTCGAGTGGTTAAACAGCAAGGGCTACTGCAGCTGCACCGAGGCCAAGGACCTGCGCAAGTACATCAAGGACCGCGTCAACTGGTCCGCGCATGATGAGGATGACACCTCATTCAACACGCACTACCCGATAACGCCGGAAAACCAGCAGGAAATGGTCGACGCACTGAGGGAGCTGGTGGAGGTGTGCGGCGTGGTCGCTGACACCGAGTCGGAGGACTCCGAGGACTCGGACTACGGTTTCGGCGGCCTGTCAATGGGCGGGGGGGGTGGCGAGGTTTGCAACTTCTACCTGCAGCGCCGGTGCAAGTATGGCGCCAGGGGCTATGGTTGCTCAAACTTGCACCCCTGCAGGTTTTACCTAAACGGCCACTGCAACAAAGGCAGTAGCTGCGACTGGCCCCATGTGTGAGCCTTGGGCACAGCTCTTGCTCCGCCGCCGTGTGGGGTTCAATTTGGTTGTGTGAGACACGGTATGCGCATGCGCGCCTTGGAAATGGCTTGAGCCCTCACAGTACGCAGGTAGTCAGCCGATGCTTTAACATGCCGCACGACGTTGCGCGAGCTGGAGCTGGCGTACACAATATGTGTGCGCGCTGTCGGCAGCGACCAGAGCGCGGCCCATTTTTTTTATTTTTTTCGTGTTCTTTTCTCTTTTAGTTGGTCGCGGTGGCGCGGTGCCCTTCTATTTTTGGTACTGGCCCTGGCACCGTGTCTTTGGCACACGCTGCCAGCTCGCTCACTGGCAGGCTGAGCTGTAGCCGGCTGCAGCCACTGGCAGGCACTGCGCACGTGGCTTACCATTATGGCACACGTGCCCGCAGGTTTCACCTGTACTACACTATACCGAGTCATCATTGTCACTTGCAGCTGGCATGGTTGGCGGATTTTTTCTTGCTGGTTGCTTTTCACGGAGATCGTTGATACACTACAAAAAACACACAAAATAAAACTTGTTCATCACCGATGTGCCGCACTGATGCACGTGTGCTGCTGGTGATGGGTTGTCAGTGCTGCTGCTGCTGCTCTTTCCTACCTTGCACCACCGACGAACGCTGCAGCTACCTCATAAACCTCTGCAGGGGCGGCACAGAGCCCCCGGGCGCATTTGACAAAAGCAACAGCACTGCAAGCGCCATGGACTGTCGCAGGCGCATGCAGTGTGCTGCCGCGTTGTCATTCAAAAAGTGTGCAGCGTCGCCGCCCGCAAACATAAATGTGCATGTATTTCGAGTGGGCAGGCCGGCCCGCCATAGGATATGTCGCCGTCTGGAGTCCCTACCTCATGTCTGGTGGCCACCGTCCTGCCGCGCTTTAAGCTCTCAGCGCGCAAGAGCACTGCCACATCCGAGCTGTATGGAGTCGGCGACCTGCACGGGCAGAGGAAGGTCGCTGCAGTGCGCGCCTGTGTGTACCACCAAATTTGAACGTCTAGTTTGCCTCCAACAACACTTCTCTGCAGCTGCAGAAGGGCGGCAATTGAATTGCTCAGCAGAAGGAAGGCGACACATCCGATCCGTTATGACGACCCGTCTCCCCCCCCCGTACGTCCCCCCCGGCCAGTGATCGGCGCGTGGCACACACGCAGATACGTCCCCACTCCCCCGAGCGAGCCCCGAGCTCGAGGACGCAAGGACGCAGCCCCACCTCTAGCCGAAGATGCAGGGGGGGAGGCAGCGTGTGCTCGGCTTCATACAGTCCTGGTTCGAGCTGCTGTTGCACGCCCGGCCCTGGCTGCTGCCCAAGTTCAATCTAGCCACAGCAACCCACGAAGGTGAGGGTAGGGGGCTGGTTCTTCGTTCGCTGCTGTGCTGTGTTGGTGTGCTGCAGCCATGGGGTGATATTGCAGGCCGCAGGCGGTGCTTACCGCAGACATGGTGCCACGGGTGGGTGTTCTGTGCTCTGTGCGGTGCCAGGTTTATCCAGAGATCTGCGACCTGACTGACTGCAAATCTGTCAAGCAGTGCCATTTCCTCAAGTGGTCACTGGCCTGTGCTCTGCCGCTGGCACTTCTGTCGCCACTGCTGTACGTTACCTCCTGCGCCTGCAGCTCTGGAAGCAGCTGCCGCCGATCTGCCTGCCACGTCCGCAGAGTACGCTGCCATGCAGCACCTGCTGCATGCTGCCAAGCCTGTCGCCTCGACCCGCGGCGCGCTCACTCTGGCTCTCTGCATGGACCAGCTGCTGGCGAGGCTGGAGGCTCTGGGGCCAGCGTTTCAACAACGCCAGGGGGGTGATGGTGCTGCTCCTCCCACACAGCGGCACCGCACGGAAAGTGGCCCGTCAGCGCGGGAGCAGGTGCTCAGCAGCTTGGAGCTGCTTACCAAGGTGCTGTGCTTCGCGCCCGAGCACGAGTGGCTCTTCATCGCCCCCACGAGCAGGCTTTTTTCGCGCGGCATACGTCAACCGCACAGACACCACCCTTCCTGCAGCTGGTGAAGTGGCGTCCACCAACCCCTCGGCGGCACTGCAGTCGGCCGCGCGCATGGACATCGCTGCCAACGGCCTTGATACCGCACTGGAGGAGTTTCCCCGGTTCACGCGTTGCAGATTCTGGCAACGGGCGGGCAGGACCCGCTCCTGGGATGTGTTGGAGCACCTGCAAGCGGCGCAGCTGGATGTGTTGCCCGACCACGTGCTGTATGGCGCCGCCGTCACGTGTGATGCGGCGTGGCTGGAGCGGCTGTGCAGCGAAGGAGTGGTGGACCGGCAGCGTGCCGACATTGACACCTGGTACATCACTGCATTTAAGCTGGTCGAAGCCGGCGACGAAGGCCCTGGGCTGGCGTGGGTGTCACAGCAGCCACAGCACAGCGGCGACAGCTGGCCAGCCGCCTGCAGCAACGCACTTTGCCACATCGCCGCTAAGTTCAACAAGCTGCCCGCGCTGCAGTTTCTTCTTGACCCACTGCGCGGAGCGGGTCTGTTTGGGCCACTGCGGCAGATCACGGATGACAATGTGCAAGAGGACGGAGACCTGACGGACCTGGTGCGCGAGGAGCTGAAGGGCCTGATAGGAGACACAACCTTTGTGTCGTGCACAATGGATGCTGCCGCTTTCGGCGGCGGTGTGGAGATGCTGCAGTGGCTGCGCGAGCAGTCACACAGCTTCACGCCTTGGACCATGCCATGTGCAGCCTACGGCGGAAAACTACAGGCGGTGCAGTGGCTGGAGCAGCGGGGCTGCGCCTTTGATGCAGACATGCTGTGCAACGCCAGCCTGCAGCCGACATGGCATTGCGACATCACACCCGCGCAGCTGCAATGGATTCGGGAGCGCGGCGGCGGGAACTGGAGCAAGGAGGGCATCACCGACATGCTGGTTTGGGTCATATCCAGGTGTATGAAATCCCCACAGCTAATAGCTTGGCTGAGGGAGCAGGGAGCAGCGTGGCCTGACAACTTGTATGAGCTGGTCGAGGATGCCGTATTACCAATGGTGGCGGAGGCAGTTAGGCAGGGGTGTCACTGGGGGCAATGGACATCGGAGACGTGCACACAAATGCTTGCGCAGTTTCACACTCCGGCTCGCCTGCAGGAGCTGCACGACTTGGGATGCCCCTGCACCTGCCCCCGCGCCTGGGACTAGGTTGGCTGTCATTCTCAGGTGCCACATAGGTGCCGGTGTGTGAGCCGCATATTGCTTGCATGCACCATTTTTTGGGCCCCTGGAGGGCTGTGCATGAGGAGTGGTAGCCCCACGTGCTCTGCCTGCCTCACACGGCCACGTGCACAAAAGCGCGACCCCATTGTGTGCGCCTTAATAGCAGAATTGCATGTCATGTGTGCAGTGCATATGCCAGTGCGCTGGTACGACACTGGCACCGCTGCCAGTGGTATTGCTGCAGTTGCGGCTGCCGCGTGTCATGCCGCTGCTTGCGTGTGTGCCTGCTGTTGTGAGCTGCCAGCTTGTGTGTGCAGTGCATGTACGTTAGCGCATGCGTTGGGATGGCACTGGCACCAGTGGAGCTGCTGCAGTGCAATTGCTGCTCTTGTGTCATGCCGGGGCTTGATTGTCTGTCTCGCTTCAGTAGATGCTGCCGCCGCGCTGAGTTGGCAGGCGCACTGCCTGCGTGACTTATCGACAGCCTCTGGTGAGGTCATGTCATCTACCATCATACAGAGCGCTGTAGGTTCGCTGCGCTTGCTACGCTTGTCACTGGCCTATGAAAACCCGCGTTGTGGTGCTGCATGCCCCTGTTCCCCCACGCGCTTGCAACTTGTCTTGGCACCTATGTGACAAGGCACCATGTTCGCCAGCGCACCCGCTGAGCTTGTTGACATGTTTGGAAGGCGATGGTACCCTACCGAGGTCATGCTGGGGCACAACCCAAACCACTTACCCCCCCCTCCAGGCTCCTCCTAAAGACGCTTGCCCCCCCGTTGTTTTGGCCCGACTAAATAACTGACCCCGGGTGACTACGTCGGCACTAAACGGTACATCGATGTGGTTTGCTGTGGGCATGTCTGAACTGGGTGGCTGTCCTGCTGCCTGCTGGCTGAGCCGGTACCATGATTAACGCACGCCGCAGCTTAGCAATTGCATAATTAACCACTGGTAAGTTCGGTGACCCCGCACATCACTTGAAGGTCATAATATATATCATTGGGGTTTTTTCACATCTTGATCTACACTGCAAGCTTCCGCAAGCTCACAGCCGTCAAAAAGTGAACCCATAATTCGCGCCGAACATGAGCAGAGTCGACAACGTCGAGTAAACCTGGCAGTGTGACTGGTTGGCTCGAGTCACCCGCAAGCAAACCAAAAAAAGGTGTCCCATTTTCACTTTCAGCTGATCAAAAACCACCGAAGGCTCGGATTTTGTGAAATTGCTTCAGGAAGAAGTTGGCAAGAAAACTTGGCTGCTCGAACGTTCGAACAGCCCGCGCATGAAGGTGCCACGTGGCAGCATGTGACAGAGGTCCGAGTTTCCACATCGAGTAGCCTCCGACTCGAGTCACCCGCGCAAATTTCAAACTTTTCAAAAGGTACCGAGGGCCTCGATCGCCCTGGCAAATTTGCAAACTCGCCGTCGCGCACCCAACACGTGCTGTTGCTGACGGACGAGGGGATGGAGCCACGGATAGCGGGAGCGTCGGAAGAGGGGGAGTCTTTCGCCAGGGCCATGCGGCATGGCCACAACCTGGCCGCCGTTGGCCTGCGCTCCCGCCTGCCGAACGGAGTCGAAGTTCTGGTGCCTCTGAGCACCGCATCGGCATGCGGGCGCCACATCGCGAAAGCATTCTCGGGGCTGCGATGGACACCGGTGGTGCGGTCACCAGTGAAAGAAATAGATGTGGGGGAGGTGCAGCTGTCATGGCCTTTCATGCTGTCAGGGGGCAGCGGCGAAGGGAGAGGCCGGCCTCTGAGCGCAACCCCAAGTGACAAAAGCGGCGGAGGGCGATGGTCGAGAGCTCTGCATGGGACAGAGTCGTTCGGGAGGCCGGCAACGGCGGCGCCTAGCGACCACGGGGGCAGCCCAAGCCCCAGGCGACGGATGCAGTGGGCGGCCACAGCTCCCAGCTCATGAGGCGTCCCTCACACCTTAGTGTAGCAGTCCCTGTCGTGTTTTGTGTTGCGACTTTCGCACAGGTGAGCACTGCTGCCGCACCCTGTAGCCCCCCCTGGCCTCAGCTGTGCCACCACAATGTGTTGCCAGCCTGCGCCTGATGCATGTGCTACATTTCACTCCTGCGTGTTGGTGTTGCGTCGTGGGCGTGTGGATTTCGGTACGCAGCCACCCATGTGGTAGCAGCCCCAATGGGCGTGTGTGCGGCGCGGCAGGAGGAGCAGTGCATACAGGCGCGTGTCCCCTCGTTTTTTTCCCCAGGTTGATTTTAATTTCCTTGCCGTGGCGGCGCCAACACGTGAGCGGGCGCACTTGCCCCTCTCCGTGCCACCCGCGGCCTGTACGTACGCACACTCCCACCAGCGCAGCACAGTGCAGTTTGCAGAAACCCTGCTGGTAGTAGCCCACTGGTCACTTGCCAGTTGACACTGTCGTCTATGTGCAGTCGCTGCCCCCTGCCTCCACCGCTCCCCTGTGGGTGCCTGTTTGCACCACATGGGGTTCCATACAAAATGTAGACTGTACAAAAGCCCTGCCCCTGCGCCTTTTTCTCTCAACAGCGGCTCGGTATCGGCTGCTGCGCTTGCTGCCAACGTTGCTGCCTGCCCTTGTGCCGATGACTGTTGTTGGCGCAGCTCTGCTAGGCGGTGTATGCGCTAGAGCAAGTTGCGAGCATGTCTGCCTGCCATTGCAGTACGTGTAACCACGGCAGTGTCATGTGCATGCCTGCTGCAGCATGCCTAACTGGTTTGTGGCGCATTGCTTGTTAACATGTTGCAGGTCAGATGCCGGAGGGCCCTGTGTGATGCAGGCAGTGCGGCCACAGGTGCTGCAATGCTAGTACTATAGTGCAGCCCTGGGTGCTAGCAGCATTCATTCTATTAATTCATTCATCAGCAATCATTCATTCATGCAGCAACCGAGGGCATGCATGGTGTACATGTGCACTTGTGTAGCGGTGTCACTTAGTGTTGCAATTGTTAATTCAGTGGTTGCACACCAACCTGGTGTTGTGAGGGAAATGTAGCAGGCATCCATCCTGCTTCAACACCCTGAGTGGACAAATGCGCCTTGCACAGGCACACTTGCCCCTGTGCAACTCGCAGGCAGTCGCTACATACAACAACTGGTGCCCACACACAGACATGCGTTCAGGCAAAGTCGCTGAGAGTTACAGCGCCGCCTCTTGGCCTACCAACCAGGGCGCCCACTGCCCCAACAAGCACTACGCAAGTGGTGTGCATCGCTGCAGTGCAATGGCACCGGCATGGCGGCCGGGCAACGCCCTTGTTGCTACCTCCTGCTCAACTACACGTCGTCCTCTTCAGTGTACCGCTTAAGCAGCACCTTGTCATGCGCCACACGCATGGCTGTCAAGGCGTCCAGTGCCTCCTGCTGCCAGTGGCGCGGGCCGGCCTGCATGGTGGGTGCAAATGGCAGGGCGGTTTGCTGCTGAGCAAATGACGTAACTGCCAAATAGTGCCCTTTGAGCACCGCACCTCCACAAGGCTCACTCATGCGGGCTGAAAAACGCTCATCATGCACCTGTTGCCGCTGCCATGGTGCAGCCATGTTTTGGACCAGCAGTTGACGCCATGTGCTGCTGGCACACATTGCATGGCTGCCTAAGCTACAGCTACAGCTGTCGCCTTGCTCAAACCAAAACCAAAACTTCAAGTACTTAAAGTAGTGAATTGTGCACAGCTCACCTGTGATGAGGTGCTATCGGGCTGTCCCCACAGCCACTGCGCCATGTCGGGCAGCGCTTCGGCCAGAGTGTCGCCACTGTTCAAGCGGTCCACCACGTCCAGCAACGCCTGCCCCCCTGCATCCAGCCCCACCTGCGCAGCGCCAACAGCACACGTAATCGTGAACAACACACTCACGGTTCAGAACGCTTTGGCGGTTTATCACAGTGTGTGTGGGCATGCGCCACAGCAATAATCGATGGTTATTCACATGGTGTAAAAACGGGTAAGGGCGAGTCTTGCTGCACTTCAAGGTACAGGGGTAATGGCCCCTTTTCCCGTGCTAGGTATGTAGTGCAAGCAAGCATGTCAGTTACAGTTGTGCCGGGTGTCGCTCGGCTGAAGCAGCAAAATGCCCATGGGCTTCAGCAGCGTGCTTCGCTGGTGGCAAGTGCGGCGTGAGGGGTTGTCCATCACTGGTAACATTAGGCATGCAGCTGCCATGCCAGGTGCCTGGCATCACAGCAGCCTATCGCGTGTGTGCACAAGATGCAAGTACACCTTGCCTGTGGGTGTGTGGGGGTTATGTGACTGCATGGGCCAAGACCGCTGAGGGATCACAAGCCCCATCATAACACAGCAAGCACGCCCCATGACGCCAAACTGCCATCATAGCAGGGAGCGGTTTGTGCACCGGGCGCGCCACCGCATTACAGTGGTACTGTGCCACTAGAATATTGCTACAGAAGTGTTTATGCCCTACTTCTTCAGTACCAAAGTGAAATAGCTACATATTTACTGCGGCACGTTGTTCACACGTGCAAGTTGGCCACCCACCCACCCACCTTCCTAAAGAAGAGTACGTCACCCCGCCCCTGCTCCTGTCGTGAGTCCACCAGCAGCTGCAGGTGGGACAGGTCCAGGTACTCCGGGTGGGGAGCCAAGTCCTCTCCCACCCAGTGGCTGAAGTGCAGCGTGGTGTTGCACGCGACCGTGTGCTTGAGCCGTGGGTGGTTGCGCAGCACCGTGGCAAAGTACATCTCGTCTGCACACACCGCTGAGCACAGCGGAGGGAGAGGCGCCAGGTGCAGACGTGGCCAATGGTTGGCATGTGTGTTGTGGGTGGGGAGATGTGAGATGTGCGGTATGCACGGGTGCTGGTGAACCGCCACCGGCAAGTGTCAACAGAGCTGTAGGTAGCTGGATGTGAGCTGCATGGTATGCATTGGTGCTAGCAAACCGAGATCAAACACGTGTGTGTGCCCCCTTTTTACTGGTGCGCAAGTAATGGGCCTGTTGGGACGGTCAGTGGTGGCAGGACGCACATCGCTTGAACACCACTGAGCCAAGTGGTGAGAAAACATAACACAATGTGATGCAGCCACCGCGTACCCAACAAACACACGTACTGGCTGCTGCTGCCACGGCACAGGCACTCACAAGTAGCCGCAAAGAGCAGCAACCTCCGGGCTTCTGCTGAGAACAGTGCGTGCTCCCAAAATTCTCGGGTCAGCACCGCCTGCTGCCAGGACTTGTAGAAAGTATACTCGAGGCTCTCAGCCGCAGTGGTGTCCTTCCAAAGCTGGGTGTTAGTCAGCGAGCCGGCAAAGTCATCTGCAATTATCTGGGGGGAGGAGCAGGCGATCACAGGTAAAGAAAGTAGTGTCTGCCGCCCAGTCAGCAGCGTCACTAGTGAGCCCAGACAACTCAAGGTGGTGTGCGGCTGCAAGGTGATGTTGCTGTAGTGGTCGTGCACGATGCATGCTGACAAGCACGTCTGTTTGTTGTGGAAAGGACATTGGTTGCCCGCATGCATGCAGCCAGTTTCCCAGCCTCGCATGTGCAGGGTAGCACTGCCTACGTGCGCACCGTAGAGCCGCCACAATAAAAAAGAAATGCTGTGCCTGCTTTCCTGCTACCTGTCGACTGCCCGAAGCATGAAATGCACACATATAATACACACACCACTTTGCTGTCCACACCTTGCTAAGCCTCGCTGGGTGGCGCGGCAGGAGGTCCCAGCAGTGCATGAAGTTGGTGCCCGGCGCCGCCCTGCTGAGCGCCTGCCGCACCTGCAGCGGCGACGCATTTGGATAGTCCTCGTGGCTCAAGGTGGTGTAGTAGGACCAGCAGCCATCCAGCTCATACGCAGCCTGGGCCAGTGCCAGTATCCTCTCCACGCAGCTGATGCCAGCCCAGGTGACGCTGACGGAGTCGATCATGACGGCGTTGGGCAGCGGGGCTACCAGGGCTGCGACAGCTTCTATGAGAGCTGGGTCGCTCTTGGCGTCCACGTGCACAGCGTACACGTTGTGTGGGTCGTAGAGGCTGTGGAAGAGTCGTGTGAACTGAGTCGCCGCGGCTGGGGCACTGACACCCCGCTTCTGGTACAGCATGAGTCCGAAGGCCACGGTGACCAGGTCCCCATGCTGCCGTCTGCACCACTGCTGCTGCTGTAGGTGTCGCACGTGGGCTGCTGCTGCAGTCGCCGCCTGTGCCACGCCTAAACACCACCAGCTGCAGCTGCAGTACAACGCTAGTGACCAGACAGCAGTCGGCCGCCACCCCAGGCCGCTCCTCGTGCCACTGTGGGTTGTGGGGCGGGTGAGCCTGTGGCTGCGTTGGCAGCGACGGCCTGCTTGACAGCAGCAGACCATGATGGAAGGCGCTGAAGGCGTGATGAAAGCAAGAGCGCCCCACTTATCACACCCACGCCCACCTTTTTGTGACAAAGGTCGTGCAGCTTTGCCACCGGCGGTGCCGTGATTCGTGTGATTCTTTGAGTAGTTGTGCACAGTTGAAGTTGGTGACGTTTCATGGCGGTTTCACCCAAAGAGAAGGTCAAGGCCCAGCACAGCAGAAGCTCCTGCAGCAGACCCGCCTGCGGACCGGTCTGCAGGCAGAACAACATCACCAAGCTGCTGCTGACTGCAGCACAGGCATTCGTGCATCAGCAGCAGCAGCAACAACTGCACGCACAACAATTGCAGTGCCAACAGGCGGCGGCACTGATGGGGCCGCCACGGCGACGGGCGTAGGCAGCATCACCGGACGTGCCGCAGGCGCTGGCCAGAGAGTGGCAGCAGGAGGCTCCCGCCGTGGTCACGCCGTGAGGTGGCAGACAAGCCATGGCGCTGGCAGGAGACGTGCCGCCCTACCCGGGCATGATCGACCTGGCCAGGCAACTGGACCAGGAGCAGATCGACCAGCTCACGCAGAGGGTGGACGGGCTTAGGAGCGAGAACGAGGCACTGCGGCAGCAGATCAGCAAGAGCCATTTCGACAGCAATGAGCTGGTGGCCTACTTCCAGAGGGAGGCAAGTGCTGTGGTGGTGCTGCCGCTGCCGACGTGATGATGGTGTTGACAGAAAAAGGTTGACGCTCGTGGTGTTGAAACACCTGCTGCCGCACTGTGGGGTACAGAAGGCCCTCAGTACCAGCACTTGTAGTAGGTGGGCGTGTAGTTCCCTGTGCAAGCTGCTGCTGCTCCCCCTGATCTGGCTGACACACACTCGGCCACGCACCGGAGCAGCACAACCAGCCCGTGCACAGCCCGACCTTGCAGCCCACACGCATGTCCGTATTCTTCACCCCTGTCCTTCGCGCCCATCACAAGCACAGACTAGGTCCAGACAACCATGCGACATTGCGATATGCGCAACCCCCAGCCCCGGCAGCAAGTTTAGCAGCTGCTTCCTGCTTTTCACTGCACAATGGCACCACAGATGGAGACAAAGGATGGCATCATCAACAGGCTGAGGGATGAACTGGCTGCGCGCGAGGCGGACTTCCGTGTGACGGTCAAGGACATGACAGACAAGGCTGCACGCGATGCGGAGTTGCAGGAGGAGGAGACGCGCGTCATCGAAAAAAGGCTCAAGGGGCAGATTATGATGGTGAGGTGCACTACCAGCCATGGGGCCTAACCATTCAAGTGCGTGGTTGATGACAAGATGTCTGTTTGGCACGCATTTACTACTAGTAGTATGTGGTGACCACGGCTCTTTGTGCACCGCGCAACGGAAGGCGTGTTTGACAGCTGTTGGTAAAAGCGCCTGTATGATCAAAGACACAGAGCTCTACAGCGGCCAGCCATGGTGATGAGGCACTGCTGCACCTGTAAGACCACCTGCCTGCGGCTATTAAGGCTGCCACTGTCGGCACTGACACTGCACTGCTCATCACCAACTCGCGGGTGCAGCTGGAGGGAGACCTGGCGAGCCTGGAGCAGTTTCGAGAGAAGCGAAATGCGCACCTGGCGCGAGTGGAGGAGCTGGTGTCACAGCTCAGGGACCAGGACGCTGCACACCGCGAAACGATCGTGGAAATGGAGAGAAAATTCTTCCAGGATAAGAGCGATGTGCAGAAGGTGAGTGCGGCGATGTCTCTGAGTCTACGTTTTGGGTTGGGGGGAGGGAGGTGAAGGGTCAATGCAGTCATGTCTGCTACATAGTATGGGAAATGAAAAGGCAGTGCTGGCTGAGTAGCGGACCAGAAATATGGTGAGACTGGCCTGCCAGAAAAAAGAAGAAGAGTCCCTGCCCCTACAGCAATGCTTGGCTTCATGGGACGCCACATGCTGCAAGTCACCGCAAGAACTCTTGTTGGCAACACCACGAGCCAGTAACAGACAGTGCGCACACTAGCGTGGTGCCGGCACTTGTGGCATGTGCAGGCAGTGCAAAGCATTCGCATACAGAAGTAAACAACGGCACGCCAAAAGATACACACAGGTTGCACAACGTCACAGTGGACACCCATCAAGTGGCGCAGCTTTGGCCTGCACGTTGTGGCGGCGCATAGCAGTGTGTGCCGCACGTCACCGATGTATGCTGTTGCATGGGAGCATGGACAATACCGAAAGCATGGACAATACCTGAAGCATGTACGCTGTCATTCAATCCTGTCCGTGACACTTGAATAAGACGTGCGAGCATGCCATGGTGCGGCGGAGGCACGTCTGTGTGCTCCAGCATTTGCACTCACACGCCCGCTACTGCCGCTACTGCTGCTGCTGCTGCTGCTGCTGCTGCTGCTGCTGCTGCTGCTGTTGCTGCCACTTCTTCCGCTGCCACTGCTGCTGCTGCTGCTGCCGCCGCTGCTGCTGCCGCTGCTGCCGCCACCGCCACCAACACCACCAACACCAACACCATGCCACTGCAGGACGTGGAGACCCGCTGGCAGGCCATGGTGACGCAGGCGCGCCAGGAGGCACACGACAGCCTGGGGGAAGAGGCACGCCGCATGTCCCACCAGCACAGGCGGATGACCCACGAGCTGCGTGCTCAGCAGCAGCTGTCTGCGGAGCTGCAGGCGGCCAATGAGAAGCTGGCGCGCGACGTGGGGACGCTATCGCGGGAGGCGGAGCTGCTGCGCTCGCAGGATGCCAAGCGCGCCGAGCAGGCGCATGGACGCACGCGAGAGGTGATTTGCACTCGCAAGTATTGGTTGATTGCAAGCCATCAATAAGTAGCATTGAAAGAAGTGTTCACCTGCCACAGCATGCCGTGTGTGGCTGCATCAGCTGCGTGGCTGCATCCATGTAATTAAGTTGTGGTCAGATGCAAAAAGAAGGGTGTACCAGGCGCACAACCGCGACACATTACGTGGCTGACCAATCAATGTGCTCAGCAGAAACGCTTTTTACTTGCTGAGCAGCAACACTGGTAATCGATGTCGAAGTAGGCCCTCAGCAGCGCCGCTCCTGCCACCACTGTCCCGAGAGGTCGGGGCCAGTGTGGGTGCAGCGCCCAGGCTGGCGCACTTAAACTTCAACTTCAACTTGAAGTGTGTGTCACCATGGCCCGGAGGTGTTCAGCAGCAGCACGGCATGTCGCCAGCTGCTGCAGCATCCCGGCTGGCCGAACAGCGGCACATGCAGGGGCCATAGCTCAACTGCCGAGCCGCGCAAGGGGGGTAGGCGGCAGCCGCCCACCTCTCCGTGGGGTGCGCCCATAACGTGCCAGCCCCCTCTAGTCCACCTGTCGCCACTCAGCAGCCAGCCCTGACCTTGCCGTTCCTGAACACCCAACAACAACACACATAAGCGCGCACACGGTGGCACCACACGGCACCACGCGCCCCGGAACGCCCACCCTCGCCCACCCTCCCTGACACGAGCGAGCCGGCGGCGGCACCGCTACTGCCTTACTGCTTGTTGAAGTGCCTTTATCAGCTCCACTTGAGGCGCAGAAAGCTCAGTGCACATGGCGTGCGTATGACTGGAAAAGACGTGTATTTGAAAGTACTTGCCATAGGCTACAGGCTGGCTGTGCTTCATTCATTCCACACACATACACTACACATTACTAAACCTGGAGCTTGACAGCTGCGGTGAGCACTTGGTGATGGTGAGCACTTGGAGCCCGCTGCTGCCTTACTGCTTGTTGCACCTTTATTAACGGGGTCGCCGCTGCTGCGTTGCTGCGCCACAACACACCGCCGCCACACGCCACCTTGCTTGTGGAGACCAGGTTCGGCGCCTCACGGAGCAGGTGGACACGCTGCAGAAGGCTCTGGACGCGGCGGTGGCGGGCGCGCGGCGCGAGCGGCAGGAGGGGCGACGCGCAGTGGCCAAGGAGCTGGAGGAGCAGGTGCTGGACGCGACGGCCCTGAGGCGGCTGGTGGAGCTCAAAAACAGGGAGCTGCGGCACGTGCGTGGGCTGGCGCAGTTCATTCTTGCTCAGCGGAATGAGGTGGAGGGGTGAGGTGGTGGCGGTGGCGCGGCGATGGCGTGTGTCGCTTGCATGGCTAGTGCACCGTGGGAGCAAACACCAGGGGGAAAGCACACACATTTTTTTTTTGGGGGGGGGGGCAGGGGGTGAACAGCATTCCCAATGCCGTGGCTCAGGGCTTATTACTTGCTCGTTGATATGCTGTGACCCATCACTAGTCATAGCGCAAGTGGCGGGTTGAAAATGCTGTGGTGAGCTACGGTTGGTGTGCAGGCATGGTGTGCGCAGTGGTTTACCTGTGTTGGGGTGCACACGTGCCGGTGCTGGAGAGTGCAGTATGAGCAGTGGCGATGGCAGCGCCAGCTCGCTGCCGGAAAAGCTGACGCCACTCACGCACAGAGAGAGCTGTGCTCACTACACACTTGCAGACAGCCCCCGCCAACGGTGACACCGCACCACCTGGGCGTCACTTTTGCGTCCGTGGTGACAACAGTCCCTGGGCACCAACATGCACCCTCAGCCTTCCTGTTTGTGTTTTGTGGCTGCTGCGGCACCCATGTGCGTGCTACGCCAGGTTTTTTCTGCAGGCCCTTCAGGAAGTCAAGGAGAAGGTCAAGGAGGAGCGGCGCATGCGCATGGCGGGCGCCCTCAGCACTACCGCTGGCACCGCGCTGGGCGCAACAGGCACTATGGTAAGCTGCTCGCTGCTGAGCAATTGCTGAGTCAGGTGCTGACCATACAGCAGTGTGGTGCATGGGTCCTGCAAGACATTGGGATGGCTGTTGGCGGTGGGGTTTGCTCCCTGGGTGGTGGGACACGAGCCTGTGGTGTAGTGGCTCAGTTTTGGTTTGTGCATGTGCACGCCACCTTGACAGGCGCCTAATCCACACACGGTGCATTACCGGTGTATACTGAAGTGCTACTGTAGCATACACTTAGAAGTACTTCCTACCTACTTCAGTATGTTTTCCAAGCTGCGCACTACACCTCGCCACATGAAGTGGTACATCACAAGATATAGCGAAGCATCACAAGATATAGTGAAGCCCGACCCCCCCACACGCCCCCCGACCTCCTCCGCACTGTCTCTGAACCGCGCCTGCCAGCCCACTCCCCAGGGGGCCAAGACCCTGGCAGCAAGCTTGAAGTCGCCGCCCCCCCGTCTGCCTCGCATTTCTGGCGGCGGCGGCACTGGCACCACACAGTTGGCGGGGCAGCCCCCTATCAGCGCGCTGCCACTGGATGCGGACACGCCTGTGGAACTGGAGGAACTTTCCTGGGAAGACCGCGAGAAAGTTCTGCGCCTGCTCTTTGCCAAGATCAACAACATCCAGAGCCGCGTTGACACGCTGCCGCCACACCCGCTGGAGCAGCAGCAGGAAGGGGCGGAGGGGCCCTTTGGCGTGCACGCGCTGTGTGTGTAGTGCGCAGCATCCATGCGCTGGTGGCGGTAATGACATGGTGAAATTGGGGCTGAAGCGCGTGGTTGGTAGGCGTGAAGCAGCTGCTGCTGTGTTGCCATGCTCGTCTGCAGTGCATGCCAAGCACTGTTCCACTCTGTACAAGCGGCTCCGGCACCGCAAATGCTCTTGAATATTGTCAAAGACAGACCTGTGCACGAGACTACAGGTATTTAGAGGAGCAAACGCCAAGTTGACACAGGCGAGCACCTTTCCTCTCCCCGCATAAGTACACTTATGCTAAATGCTTGCCTTTTGTCAAACGAAACCGGCCCCGTGCACTGGACACACATGGCATGTCGGCGGCACATGACACACACAGGCAACCAAGGCAGCACCATAACCGTCTTGGCCACACCGTGGGGGAATAGCTGTGTTTGGCGCGACGTCACCGTGTGTTGTTACAGATCGCGGCAGCCGCTGTGGTGTCAAATCGCGGCGCCGCGCACGGAGGGAACGCGCAAAAATGTAATCGAAAACCCACAGCAGCACAAGCGTGCAGCCGTGGGCGGCCACCTCCCCTGTAACAGCGCCACCACATGTGTTGCTATGTGTTGAGAGTGATGCGTGATTTCTTGCCCTCCCCCAGCATGAACGCTGCGTATTCGGAGAACGTCCCCGGGAAAAAGTTAATGGACCCGTCATCCTCGAACGCCAGCGTGTGCGTGCAGATGCGGTCCAGGAAAAATCTGTGCAGGCATAGCGGGGGGGGCGGGGCACGGCGGCGGCGGCAGCGGCAGCAGAAGGTGCATGGCACCGCGGTCACATGAATGCGGTGGTGGCTCTGGCAGAGGCAGAAGCCTCGCACGCACGCGTGACAACATGGGTACTGGCACTGCTGGGGCATAACAGTGGTCGGCGGGTGCAACACCTCACACGTGTGCGTGAGTGTTGTGCGGAAGAAGGAAGCCAAGCTGGTATGGCGGGAGACGCACACGCCCCAACATGACACGCCACTGCCGCACGTTTGCCGGCTACTGGCACCTCGTCGTTGCCACGGAGTGCGCAACATGCAGTGCAGGCAGGCGTGTTGCGCGAAGTTGAACTGTGTCAACTTCAAGTGCAGCCACAACTTCAACTCACCGGTCGTGGCTGATGATGAGCGCGCAGCCCGCAAAGTCTTCAAGAGCCCCCTCGAGGCTGCTGAGCGTGGCCACATCGAGGTCGTTGCTGGGCTCATCAAACAGCAGCACGTTGTGCCCCTCCTTGAGAACCTTGGCCAGGTGCACGCGACCACGCTCACCGCCGCTGAGTGACCCAACAAGCTTTTCCTGTTGAGGCGCGGAGTGTGGCGAGGAGCGGAACACAGTGCATGGTTTGAGCTGCCGCTGAGCGACCCAACACGCTTTTTCCTTTTGAGGCGTGTGAGTGTGGCAAGGTGCACAACACGGTGCCACCATGATTGGTTTAAGCTGCCGCTGAGTGACCCATCGAGTTTTTCCTGTTGAGGCGTGTGAGTGTGGCAAGGTGCGGGACACAGTGGCATCATGATTGGTTGAGCCACCACTGAGTGACTCAACAAGCTTTCCCTGTTGACGTGCGGAGTGTGGCACGGTGTGGGACACAGTGTCACCATGGTTGGTGTAAGACCAGCACACTCTTTGCCACATGATGCGCGCGCAAAGCTGAGGTGGCAGTTAAATTGAGCTCCTTCAGCTTGGTACCACATGCCGGCAGTCGCAGTCACATAAATTGTGTGTCAGTGTTGGAAACTGTTAATATGGAGCCTGCTGGCAGTTGGCAGAGTAGGCACCCCCTTCGAAGTGGGCATGCACACCAGCGCAACGTCTACTGAAGTAGAAAGTGCCCATGCATCTTCTTCCACCAGTGCCTATGGTAAAACTGCAGGGCTCCGCCCGCTCACACACCAACCACTGCGTACAACGTTGTCACACAAAGAAAAAAGAAAATAGCCAACACCACCACCTGCCCCACCAAAGCAAACCTTAGTACCTGTGCGGGTCCCTTGAGGTTGAATGCGGCCACATAAGCGCGCACTGACATGCCCGCCACAGTCTCCTGCCCCTGCGCAATCTCTGCGTACGCGGACTTGTTGGGGTCCAGGCCCTGGCGCGTCTGAGAAACAAGGCCCACAGACGCCGTGGAGCCCCAAGTAACGCTCCCGGAGTCAGGCTCGTCCAACCCTGCAAGCAATGCAAAGCCACAGCCAGCACACACGTAGGGTGTCACATGGTGCGTCCGCATTAGGGGGCGTGTGGGTTGCTTGCGATTGAGCAAGCCTGGATGTGGCAAGGGGGCGGCCGGAGGCGACATTGGAGTCTGAGACAGCAGCCACCGGGGTGCTACAGTAGGTGCTACATCAACGACTAATGACCTGGCATGCCAGGCCTATGTGGGGAGTATATGTGCAAGAGGTACCATGGTGGGCTGCTGCTTGCTGCTGGTTATCAAGCGCAGCTATGGTGCAAATCCATGCGGCTGTTTGGGGGGCAGAGGGGCTTTGAGGCGGTTGTTGCACAGGGCGAACATGGTGCAGCTGCATGACGGCAGAGCTCTGCCTGGTGCCGCCCATGTGCGTGGCTTGAGTGGGAGCAGCTACCACCGCTGTGGTGGTGCGGAACACACAAGCACGTGCTGAACCACCTGCGGCGATGTTGATGATGATGATGTTGACTGCTGCCAGATATACCACACACACTCACAAAGTGCGGAAATTGTTGAACTACAGTAAGTGCGAAGATGTTAAAGTTTGTCATGTTGAAGTTGTCATGTTGAAGTACAAGTACCTGCAATAATGTTGAAGAGCGTTGTCTTGCCCGTGCCGTTGGCGCCCACAATCCCCACCGTCGCTCCAGGCACCAATGAGAAGCTCAGGTTCTTGAACAGCGTGCGGTCACCATAGGATTTGGTGAGACCGCTCACCTCCAACACCTGCATCCCAGGCAAAAGCAGCACCAACGTTTTCAGTTGCCAGTCTTCTTGACCAGAGGACTTCAAACTACTTGCATGTACTTCGAAGTCAACGCAATCATTAGGTGTGCCCAGCATTAGGGTGGGGGGAGGGGCTCGATTTGGTATTACATTGACACATGATGAACAGCGGCTGTAGGGTTGAAAAAATGCCAGTGAAAGTGGGCGGTGACAGTAGCTAGGCGCCTTTGTTTCAAACAACCTGTTTAGTTGGATGCAAAGCTAACAGGGGACACAAGTGTTGGTACTGCCATTTGGCTGTACAGCAGCTGTGTGTACCTGGGGTAGGCGGATGGCATTAAGCGCCCCGGCATGGTGTGCATACATGTGTCCCCCATTACAAACGCAGTTGCAGCACCGCACGCATAGTATGGCGGTATGTGGACACCATGCACTCAATGTTTTAGTTTTCTTCTTGCATGCTTTGGGGTCTGCTCACACAGCCTTACATAGTATTGTGATACCACTTGTGGCAGGCTCCGCATGGTATGCTCCTGCCCCAGCAACAACACAAGGTTTGTAACTGCTGTAACTGAGTCTGCAGCAGCAGCATCGACCTGCACAACTGCAGCTCTGTGGCTATGTACGCGCTCGCCACAACTGCTGCAACCCTGCAGCGCGTACACCAGTGTTGTCACACCAAGCACTGAGGAATGGAGGAACACAGCGCACCAGACTTTGCTAGTGTGGGAGTGGCTGCTCATTCCCTTGCACCCATGCGTGCATGGGCACCTCTCACCACCCAGACCTAGCAAACCACGCGCTAGCGCCCAATATATACATAGCATGCTGCACACCTGTTCAGGCCACCTATTCATGGCTGGGCATCGCCTTCTTTTTTTTTTGCCGGGCCTCGACATCACAAAACAGACCCCAGTAGGTTGGCATGGCAACAGGGCCATGCCTGTTTGCAAACAACACTGTAACACAACGTGCACTTGCGCTGCCGAAACCGTTCTGAAACTGTCAGCGCCGCTGAGCTGCTGGTGGCGCTGGTGGTGACGCACAGCCAGCCAACACCACACACACTTGCGACCAAAACAACACAAACACACACACAACAAGTACTTGATAAGTACTTGAAAACCGCAGTTGCCCACATACCTGGTTGCCCAGGCGTGGCCCCGGCGGTATGACAATCTGCCCCCCCTCCAGCTTTGCAATGCGCCCGCGCGCATTCGCAGCGCTGTCAGCGCGCGCGCTGTAGCTGGCCAGCCGGGCCTTGGTGGTGTTGCCCGCCTGCCCCCTCGTCTGTATCCACGTCAGCTCCTTGGCCAGCCGCTTCGCCTCAGCAGCCTCGCTGCGCTTCTCAAGGTTGAGGCGCCGCTGCTTCTGCGCGAGCCAATCAGAGTAGTTCCCCTCGTAGGGGTACGTGACGCCGCGGTCAATCTCCAGGATCCATCCGGCGACGTTGTCAAGGAAGTAGCGGTCGTGGGTGACGGAGATGACCATGCCCTTGAACGACTGCAGATAGGACTCCAGCCAGCGTGTGCACTCCGCGTCCAGGTGGTTTGTCTGTAACCGAAGCAAAACCGAAGCGAAACCGAAATGAAACCGAAATTGCGATGGGGGGGGGGGTATCAATGGGCAGTCAGGGGAGTGGCGCTGCCGCGTGATTTTCGGCAGAGCGCGTGATGCCCGGATGGATGGATACTGTGCACACTCCATGACGAAACGCAAAGGGTGTAGACGGCAATACTGGCGCAGGTTGCTTCAAAGCTACAGGTCATATAACATGTTGTTGTTGTGTTGTTGGCCACTGACGGTGCAGCCGCCAAGCACAGGCTATGCCAGGCGCCTAGGTCCCTGATGAGTTACCTTACCGCAGGTGTTACACTGCGGTACTCTACTGAAGTAGCGGTTTGCAGGTGCTACCTTATAAGCAATAGCTTATTCGTAGGCTGACAAAAATAGCACAAACTGCATGTTGTTGCGCAAAAAAAAAGCCAGCCCTTGACTTGGCTAGAGTTTTGACCACCAAACAGGGCAGGTGCTGACTGGATTAATACACCAATAGGATGCACACACCCCAGGGCTGCAGCACAGACCACACTGTACATGCAGTGCACTATGTCCGGTGCATGCATTGCACACTGTGCCAGTGGGTACGAGCCACTGACTGTATACAATTGCTGTATGCTGATCACACTTTTGCTGCTGTTGATGGCGGCCAAGTGTGGCCTGCACAACATGGCAAATTTGTCACTACCATTACATTCCACCATTAAAGAGTGATCTACAGCAGTAACCGGTGCTACCGGTGCGTAAAATTATCACTGCCTGTGAACGACAATTCCGCGCATGTACCATATATGCACCATACCATACGTGTCCCGTACAAAACTTTGATGCAGTCACAGTACAGCCACGACGCCTGGCAGGATAGGCAACCCACCAAGAGAGAATGTACTACTAGTAAGTCCGAGACCAGAAAATAGACGAAATGGGCGTACCATTCAACCATATGACTAGGGTTGCCGGAATTGTAATTTCGGGACATTACGGTCAATGGTAATTCCGTCATTACCGCTGTGGATGCCTACAGCGGCCTACGAAGCCTTGACGTCTGAAATGGCCCTACCATGCTGAGCAGAAAAGATGTTGCATGTATTATAAGGTTATGGCGAAATCACGCTACGAATTACAGAGTAATTTTGAAAAAAATACGATTCCGGCAACCTACACAGGACAAACAAACAGGCATATGACCTGTGGCCGGCGCCTGGATAACGCAATATAGCAAAGAAGCACATCACAACGCATGTGTTGACATCAGAAATGAATTCTACACACAGATGTTCGCTCACCCACAGACCAGTGCATGGGTGTGTGAGCATGCGCCCGTGAGCGTCACATGCTGCAGGAAAGGTGGGTGATGACTCAACTTCAACCGGTACTTCAACACCTGCCAGCGTGTAAAGCACCGTCTGCGCAAGTAGTTAACGCCCCTGTTGGAAAGACGGTATGCACAAATCCATCAAACGTTTGGCAGCTACTAGTATATTGTCTCCACCAGGCATTTCCGCCCATGGTCAGCCGTGCCCAAATATGGCGAGGGCGGTTCGGCTTAAACCCTTGTTTGTAACGGTATGTCACATTTAAATGGCTTTGCGCACATAGAAAGTGCGTTTCTTTTTCAGCAACTCCAACATACTCACCGGCTCATCCAGCACCAGCACGTCGGGCTTCTCCAGCAGCATGCGGCACAGCGCCACGCGCCGCCTCTCCCCACCGCTCAAGCTCGCCACGGGCGCAGCAGGCGGCGGCACGTGCAGCCTGCTCATGGCAATGTCAACCTCGTGTTGAAGATTCCACGCGTTAAGGTTGTCTATGCGCGTCTGCAGCGCCTCCTGCTCCGCCAGCAGCGCATCGAAGTCCGCATCCGGGTCCCCCATGGCAGCGCTGATGTCTTCGAAGCGCCGCAGCATGCCCTCCTGTTCCGCTATGCCCAGCCTCACGTTGCCCATCACGTCAAGGGATGGGTCCAACTGGGGCTCCTGCGGAAGGTACATGATCTTCAGGCCCTGGCGCCGCCACAGGGTGCCATCGAACTCTGCGTCAAGCCCCGCCATGATTTTCATGAGGCTGCTCTTGCCGCAGCCATTGGGGCCTAGCACTCCGATTTTGGCGCCATGCATGAAGTTGAGGGAGACGTTCTCAAAGAGCACTCGGCCGCCGGGCAGGCGCTTGCGCACGTCCGCAAGGGTCAGCACCACCTCCGCTGTGTATGATGCATGGGAGACAGCGGTGGCAGGGGGTATAGGTCACTCCGCAGTCTTTACCGGGGGCTTCTAGTGGCGCGCAGGCAGCATTGGAGCAGCGATTGTCTGCCGCCCTGGTGTGTTGCTGTTTGGTGCTGTGTGCAAGCTTACCTTGGGGATTGCTGCCGCCTTTTGGCTTCGCTTTCTTGGCCTGTTGTGAGCTGAGGGCGGCCCGCTGGGCCACCACCCACGGCGGTCGTCTCAGCGGCACGTGTAGCCGGCGGAGCATGGCTGCTGCTGCTTGTGTCTGACACACTCCAAGCTCTGCTGTGCCGACGGCCAAGCGAACGTCCGTACGCACTAGCGAACATGCGTATGCACGGAGGCAGCACACCTTTTGACGTTGACTGCAGCCCGCAAGTCCACACCTGGTCCACCATGGTGAGTGCCGTGCAGGGCTGGCGGGTCACTGGCGTGTGCTTCAGGGTGTCTGGCGTACCTGCTCGCTGGTGCTCGGGTGGAGGGGTCTGGCGTCGGCAGTATATTTGCCATACTGAACTGGGCTGCTGTTTGTGGCTTCTCCCAAGCCTGCGGCTTGCAAGACACCGCCACTGCTGCAGCGGCGGTAGCCTGGCCATTTTGCCCTGGCAGCCCCGGCACCAGATTGTGCTTGGTATTCAGCTGTGTCCGAGCTTACGCCAGCCCTCGGAGGCCGCTGAGGCAGAGCAGCACGGCTGCAGGGCGCTGAGCAGCGCCAGCAGCAGGCACCCAGCTTCAAAGCAGCAAGCTGCTTGCTGCTACGCGCCGCTGCCGCTCGCCGCCGCTGTCCTGCGCCCTCCTGCAGCTACTTCTTACCATGCTAGCTGGCTCATCCGCCATCGCCGTCACCAACTTTGCCGCCTCCGCTGCTGCCGCACCCGTTGCCTGGCTGCATTGCTGCTGCTGCTGCTGCTTCTCCTCGCTACAGCCTTCCCGCCTGTCCAAGAACCGCAAAAAGCGCGGCCACGTGTCCGCGGGGCACGGCCGTATCGGCAAGCACCGCAAGCACCCAGGTGGGCGCGGTAACGCCGGTGGCATGCACCACCACCGCATCCTCATGGACAAGTTCCACCCTGGCTACTTCGGCAAGGTGGGTATGCGCCACTTCCACCTGCTGCGCAACCGCGACCACTGCCCCGTGGTGAACATCGACAAGCTGTGGTCGCTGCTGCCGGAGGGCAGCTACGCGGCGGCCAAGGGCAGCGCGGACGCCAGCAAGGCGCCCGTCATTGACGTGGTGGAGCACGGCTTCTTCAAGGTGAGCGATGATGCGCGACGCAGGCGCCCCGCGCAGGAGGCGGCATGCACAGCTGTACTTCAAGAGTACTTACTTGAAGTATGATATATTAATCCGCATAATACAGTGTAATGACATTTCTTCTGTGTTGTGAAGTTCTTGCAGTGCGGTTCACATGAAATCCACTGCTTTTCACCATACATGGTGGCTTACTAAACTTGTGGGCAGAAAGTTGTGAAGTGAGTGTGGCCAGCAGCGTCTGGCATGGCTACACATCCGCGCCTCATAACACACTAAACCATGTACACCAGAAAATTTCAGGGCCGTGGTGTGTACGTGGAGCAGTAGAGCAGGCCACCATGTGTTAAGTATAGAGCTGCCAGTACAAACCGGGCACTGTTTGCTTTGAGGAATGACCCCTGTGTTTCTACAGTACGTGTGCTACTACTGTAGTACTTGGTACCTTTTTACATCTTGCCATTTAGTACAAGGAATGTGACGGACCAGCCACGGCACCTTTTGTGGGGCACTTGCACCATATAGTAGCAGCAACAGTGCACCAGCATCACACCGAGCTACAGATACTTCGAAGTAAGCAGGGCTCAGACATGGGTACATGCAGTGCAGACCAGGTGCCCTGGAAACAACCTGGCGCCTGCTGTTGTACAACAACAGTGGCCTAGTGTGTGGTACATGGGCACTGTCTGCTGTGACTGGGCTGAACAGTATTTGGCGTGTTCTGTGCTGTTGGCAAGGATAGTATGGTGTTGGCATTTTCAGTGGCAGCAGTGATTTTGTGCATGGCTTTGGCTGGCTTGGGTGCAGTGCTAGGACCTGCTGGTGCTGTCAACTTGGATGCAGCATTGGCAAGGCAGACCGTGCACTGTCAGCAGTTCACAAGAGACGTACTGTGCATCAAATGGTGGGACATATCCGGTTATTGTGCAGTGCTGCTAAGCATGTATGTACACACGTTGTAGTACATGTGACTGTGCAGACACGCACCATCAGGGTTGCTAGCGCTTTCTAACATCTGCTGCCATAGCTGCCCGTGACAGGTCTGTTCACTGTGCCCCACATGCACATGTGCATGAACATGTGTGCATGCACATGCGCATGAACATGTGTGCACATGAACCCACTTCACCCTGCACCTATCCAACAAAGCCATGTCCATGTGTGCGCCCACACCCCCTGGCTTCTGACAGGTTCTGGGCAAGGGCCAGCTGCCAGCCATCCCTGTGGTTGTCAAGGCCAAGTTCTTCAGCAAAGACGCTGAGAAGAAGATCAGGGCCGCGGGGGGGGCGTGCGTCCTGCGCGCATAGTTCCCTTCTCCCAAGACTACACACTAGTCGCTGGGGGCGCGACGCGCGGCGCCCGGCGCAGCCCCACACAGCACGCCCCAGCAGCGATGCAGGCGCGGCAGCAGCGGCGCCGGCAAGAGTGGGTCGGGAGGGCTGCTGAGCACGGCTGCTGAGCACAGCTGCTGAGCAGGCTGTGGGGTTGTGTGGGTTGTGGGGTTGCGGGTGTTGGCGGGCGCGCTGTGTGGCAGTGAATGGCAGCAATGAGGTTGGACTGTTGTTTTTACCCGCTGTGCTCGTGCCTCGGTGGGCGTGTGTGGTGCTGCATTCCTGTTTGAAGAGTTGTGCGCACAGCACGCGTTGATAGGGCGCCTGATACCTGCAGGGCACTGTGCCTGCCCTTGCTACACCACCTTGTCGGCAGCCATTTCTCTGCTGCACCCGCTACTGTCACCTGTGCACACGTTGAATCACCACTCTGCCGCCTTCATGTGAGAACTACTTGGTTTTTACATACCGGTATACTATAGAAGTATGTGTGGGACGCACTTCATGTCAGGCCAACTGGTGCGCTGCACCGATTCCAGTGCCCAACCAAGACTGTGTTGGCCAGAGTGGTGCTCTCGCTTTATGGGTCCGCAAGGCACACAGCGGCACGCACCGCAATGGCAGCAGCTGGCTGGCTCGCCGCACACACCTTTTGACTCCGCTACAAAGACCAGTTTGGGCCAGCGCTGTGGCTTGTGGCCATGCTCAGGAGCAGCAGCACAGGCCAGTGCCGGCATAAACTACTTTTGAAGTATTGGGCAATGTCGGTGGTCATTGCGCGGCTACTTGTGACAGCACGGCCAACTGGCCCAGCTAATGCCGGGCAAAGGCAGCGTCCGGGCTGCAGCTTCAACCAATGCAACCGCTGCATAACTTCAACTGTGCATCGTGCTCAGCAGGTAGGCTGCCCACACACATTGTTGATCTAAGCAGTGCCTAGTGCAGGCGTTGACGAGAGTGCTCTGTTGTAGCTGAGGCACTCCTCCCATCGCACGCGACTCGGCCGATGAGTCAGGGTGGCTGGTGACGCTGATGTGCACGCGTTGTGCACATGGTTAACATGCATGCGCGCACGTGTGAGCATACATGCGCTGTAGGGAGATGCAGGTGACCAAGGAGAACCACTATTCGGGCTCTTTCGACCCGAATTGCTACAAGCTCGCCA
>JAULBY010022775.1:0-18082 GCA_032358315.1 Ophiocytium majus | reverse complement strand
GGGGGGGGGAGGGGGGGGGGAGTTGGTTAGGTCACACAGTTTTGGTGCAGCGGGCGACAATGCAAGGGCTCAGCAGTGCACGTGGTGTTTTGAGCAGCTGTGCTTGAGAGATTGCTGGTACATCAAGCATAAATATCTGTGCATCCACCAGAAATGGTTGCCTGTCCCCCCCCCACCCCCGTCCAACTTGCAGCAGACTTGAAGTTTCAGAAATGGCGTCATTGAAGCTGTAACTCCAGTTGACATGCAGGGAGGCCAACAGGCGGCAGCTATAGTAGTAGTACAAGGGTACATGGTGGGCAGGTGATGCGCGCGCATGGCCGACCGCACACGTCACTTGGACTGCGCCACCAAAGTGGTTTTTGCCAGCGCGGTCCATCGTGCGCCACCAAGGCTAGGCGGCACCAACGCAGCATGCGGCGAGGCAGGGGCAGCTCACCCTCTTGCTCTCTTCTGGCCCACAGGTGGCGGATATCTCCATGACGAGGTGCTGTGTGTGTATGAGCTTGGCGGTCTTGGCATCCAGCTTCTCCTCCAGCTCTCTCTGCGCATGCGTGTGTAGGGGCGCACAGGTGTAGCGTGCGGCATGGCGTGGTGTGCCTCAGTGACGTTTTTCTTTCTCAGCCGCAAGTGCCAGTACCGTCAAGTGTACACTTTTTCTAGAAATACTTGCCGGTGTTACACTTCTTGAAGTTCGCTTAGTGAATATTTCTGCACGAGTGCAGCATATGGCGTGGCAGTGTGCGCCCTAAGTGATGTTGCTTTTCTCTCAAGTGCAAGTGCTGGTGCCATCAAGTGTGCAATGTACCACTTCCGAAGTACTTCTGAAGTACATTACATAGTTTAAGTACCATACTCCAAAGACACTACTGATGACTGTACTTGGATTGGGGCGCGGGCAGCCCTATGCACATGATGTGCGCGGCTGAAAAAGCATGATCGAGCTTTCTGTTGCAAGTGTAGCAGAGCACGCGCGCGGCGTGTGGCGTGGCAGCACGCACCTGTAGTGGTGGGCCACAGCATACTTTTTTCTCTCAGATGGGTTTGCCACTATGGTAGGTGCTTTTTGGAATGAAGTAAACTCCGCTTGGAGCGCGGGCAGCCTGTGCAAATGGTGTGTGCGACTGGAAAAGCACGATCACGGATGCTTGCTGCCCAAAGTTTACATGCACGTGGTGCACACCGCATACGGACATACATGTATCACGTGTATCTAGCATACATGCTGTCATTTACTGTTTCCGTGTGTTCAGAAGTTACCCAACAGGAACCAATGAGGAAGAATACATGCCACACCACACTTGAAATTTACACTTGAAGTTTCTCACCTCGTGCTGCTCGTATGTCCCGCTCATCCTGCAGCGCCACAATCTGCTCGTCGCGGACCGTGAGCCAGTGAGTCAACAAGTAGTTGGAGTTTGATATTAAAGTTTATACTTGAACTTCTAAGTTGAAGTCTCTCACCTCATGCTGCTCGTACGCGTCCAGCTCGTCCTGCAGCGCAACGATCTGCTCGTCGCGCACCGTGAGCCTCTGGGTCAGCGCAATCATTATGTCGCGCTGGCGCAGCAGCAGCTGCTTGTAGCGGTCAACCTGCCCGCAGTAGAAAGCGCAGGAAGCGCGGAAAAATGCGCAGCACGGGATGGAACACGCGTGTGAGTGTGCAGCACAGAGCGGCAGCAGAGGCGGTCAGCAAAGGCAGGCGTGCTGCAGCCGTGCCTGCCGGGCGCAGTGCATGTTGGAGTTGAAGTTAATGTTGAAGTTGTTGGCGGAGCTGAGGCGTTGTGCGGAGCAGCGCCAGCAGCGGTCATCATGGCTCATGGTGTGTCGGTGTGTGCTGCGTTTTTTTGTGTTTACGTGTCACGCGCTTGCTGACCAGTAGCTGCAGGCGTGACAGGCGTCACTAGTACAACAGTGTGCCGTCATGGCTCGCGGTGTGCTAGTGTGTGGGTGCGTTTGTGTGTGTGTGTGCGTGTCATGCGCTTGCTGACCAGAAGCTGAGGGCTTGACAGGTACCCCATGAGCAACCATCACCAGACGTACCATGTAGAGCCGAAGTAGCCGCCCGGGTCATTTACTCCTGGTTATTTGTTTGCCGGCGGATCCATTAGAAACTTACCTGCCACATTGGTATGTGCTGTCAGCCACTAGAGGTGTACACACAATAGAAGTAGTAAACGCTGGCGTATCAGTATTCCACATGCTAAATGCGTTGCTCCCACAGTAGCGTACCCCCCTTTTCCAGTTCACTTCGCAAGTACTACAGTAGTTTCTGGATAACCAGCAAAAGCAACTGACCCGGTAACTACTAGGGCTCTCAACGGCAAACATAGTACGCCCCATAAAGCATCCCTTGAGCACAACTTACCTGCTGCTTCTCCTCTGCAATGCTGCCCCTCTCCTTCTCCAGCTCTGCAATGCGCGCCTCATATTCGTGCCGCAGCCGCTCCTCGTAGCTGCTGCGCCCGCCCTCCTCCGTGCTGGTGCGTCTACCTGCAGCACCACAGCAAAATGTGAAAAAAATCAGTGCTGTTGTGCCAAAAAGCAGTGCTAGTTATTCGTGGCGCAGTGCTCCTCGAAGCTGCTGCGGCTGCCGTCCTCTGCGCTGGTGCGCCTACCTGCAACACCACAAAGATTTGTGCCAAAAATCAGTGCCGATTGTGCCGAAAATCAGTGATAACCACATGCATAGCGACCAGTGCTGCAACCTGGGCATGCAATACCAAGCGCGCACGCAAGCACATGCAGCATGGCCACCCGTACACCTAGGGCTGGTACAGGCACCTGCCATTGCACTTCGCCTCGTGGCCTGGCATGCCGAGCAGAGAGGCACGTACTTCGAATACGCACAAAGATGGAGTACGCACAATACTGCGAAGTGTGACAAACATGTACCACAAAATACACTTGCACCAAGTAAAACTTGCGCATGTACTTCTGAAGAACACATGTACTACAGTAGGCCTGGCAGGTCGAGCCCTAGCCTGCCGGCGGCTCAGGCCCACCTGCCAGCGGCATTTCCTGTTCTTGGTTGTAGGGGCTTGTGTGCGTTCGCGCATGTATGCTGTACCGTACACGGCATGTATACACTTCAGTATATACAGTGCACTCGCGATTTAGTGTGGGGTAGTGTCACCCCCCTAGCCCCCCCCACTGAAGCAAGACCCGCACTAAACCAAATAGGGCATTGTGTATTGTTTACATAGAATCATGTGGTCAGTGACGGGTCTCTGGACCCCGCACTACACCGGACACCGCACTAAATAAAAAAAAACTAAATCGTGAGTGCACTGTACTTCAAGTATACAGTGCCGGGCATGTACTATTGCTTTGTGCGCGCTGGCATGTGTGGGTTGGGCCCCTGCACGCCCTCAAGGGCAAATAAATAAAACTACAGGGCACCTACCTGTTGCGTTTCCCCTGATGACCTGGCTGGTGAGCGCCGCTATCCGCTGCTCCAGCCGCTGCTTCTCCTCCTTCTCCCGGATGAACACCTGTGATTGACGCTCCAGCTCCCTGCCACGCGCACAGCAGATACACGGCCACACGCGAACGGAGGTTCGCCATGCATACGTCAGCAACCAGCCACGCCCTGCTGTACCGTCAACTGCCGCATTGCGCCGACCGAACGTAGTTTTGGGTATCAACCGGAATAAGACAAGGTTGGACACGTGGGTTTGGCACCCGGAATAAGATCAGGTTCGACACGTAGTTTTGGCAGCCGGAATGACATTAGGTTGGACACGCGTACTTTTGGCAACCGGAATAAGATGAGGTCCGACACGGCGACAGGACAGCGAATGAAAATCAAAGTGCATGGTCAGATGTGATCGCGGAAGCGGTGCTGCACAGCGGCCCATGCCGCTGCAAGGGCGGCATGCGCATTGTGCAGCAGTTGACGTGCGAACCACGCTGAAGTATGTTCTTTGAGGTACACGTGCAGGGACAACTACAATTCACCCGCTAGCCCTTTCTTTGTTCGTACACATACTTTGCCATGCATTTGCCTTGGCACCCAGCGGCCGTGCTGGCATACATGACATAAGCTCTTGCACGCCCACAAGTGCAAGTAAATAGAACTGCAATTCAATTTTGCAGGTGGACAGGGCAAGCTGTGCCTCGCCAATTAATAAATTTGTACTTCAACAGCCCCAATCGCAACTGCACCCCCCACTTCAGCTGTCAGGAGGGCAAGGCACAGGAGCTGGCGCCAAGACAGTAGGTGGTGCACTGGTTGTATTTATTCGCACTGGTGGCCGTGCAAGAGCCCATGCCATGCATGCCAGCACGCCCACGGGTGGCCATGGCACATGCCCTGCAGTATGCACATGAACACTAAAGTGCTGGGAACAACCAAAAACAATACCTGCTGCTAGTGGGCAGCCCCTGAGCTGCCGGCAGGCTAGGGTTTGACTGCCAGTAGTAGTACCTTGAGGTGCTGCAGTGGCCATGCTCACCGTAGCGCCTTGAGCCTGTCGCTGAGTGCATAGTCGCGCTCCTGCTGCAGCCGCAGCAGCTGCCGTGAGTCCACTACCGTGCGCGACCGCTCCTCCAGCTCCGCCCTGCGTCGGCCAATAGGAGCGCAGCACCATGAGGTGTTGGCCAACAGCAGCACAGCACCATGAGGCATTGGCCAATAGCAGCACAGCACCATGAGGCGTTGGCCAATGGCAGCACAGCACCATGAGGCATTGGCCAATAGCAGCGCAGCACCATGAGGCGTTGGCTAGTAGCAGTGCAGCACCATGAGGCATTGGCCAATGGCAGCGTAGCACCATGAGACATCGGTGCTGCATCAGGAGGCGCGAGCCAACAGCAGCACAGCACCAAGAGGTGCCGGCCAATCACAGCGCGGCACCAGCAGGGCGCCTTCCTTTTTACCTGCCAAATTTTGGCGAAAAACGGTTGCGTGCGGCGCTTACCTGAGCCGCTGCAGCTCCCTCTCGTACTTGCGCAGCAGCGACTTCTGGTCAATGTCCTCGTTGATGATTGCCTGGTTGCGGATGTTTTTGGCGCGGTTCGCAAACTTGAGGGTGCTCAGCGTTTCAACGGCAGACTCGAGAGCTGGGCTGATCATGGCCATCATGGTCGTCCTGCAGTTGCCTCCCAGGGAATCCTGTGGGTAGGCAGGGGGGAGGGGGGGCGCACGTGAATTGTGAGGGTCGCACAGGTAAATTTGTCATTACCCGCGTCGAGCACACGTGTACATGCAGCGAATAACGCACTTCCAAGTACTTGTGTGATGTATGTATACGCCGTGTACTACACTGTTGCCGCCCAGAGAGTCCTGTGAACAGGAGCGGGAGGGAGGGAAGGGAACACATGGTTTAGTCATGGGTCAAAGCACATGACTTACGGTGTAACTGTTCCTCATACTACCGTAGTACGCCGGATGGTACAGTGGTGCTTTCCTAAGATCTCTATCAGTTTCATGTGGCTGGGGTATTGGGTCGGCGTTGCCGCAGCCCGATGCCACACTCGGACAGTGCTAGCGTTTCCCTAAAGTGGATGCAGAACTCATATGGTTGGAGTTTTTGGGCGCGAGTTTCCGCTATGCCGCCCGAGGCAGGGCATGCCCACCTCCAGTATGCGCGTGAGCTTGGAATCGCGGTACGGTATGTGCTGGCGCCCGCGTGGGTCTGTGAGCGCGGCAATGACATTGCCTAGTGCGCTGAGGCTCTGGTTGATCTTCTTGGACTCCTCCAAGCGCTGTCCCGTTGCGCCGCTGACGCGCACGCGCTCGGAGCCCGCCAAGTCCACCAGGTTCAGCTTGCCCACCTGTGAAAGCCACGTGGGCGCAGTACAAAAATAAGGGCATTGTACGTATTGCCACAGTGTTCATATCCGGAGTACTTCAAGTACGCATGTATAGGCACTGTTCATAGATGGTAAATTTGAAGTAGTCAAATCTGAGTATACTTATAAGCACGCGGCTGCATGCGCTCGGAGCCCGCCAAGTCCGCCAGGTTCAGCTTGCCCACCTGTGAAACCCACATGAATGCATTACCAATTGAGCAAATCGTACTTGTAGCGTGTGCATGACGTAATGCGCACACTGATAATAGATAGTACTTCTGAAGGAGTTCAAGCACGCATATGAGTACACAGCTGCACGCTTAGCGGAGGAGCCCGCCAAGGCCACCAGGTACTTGCTCACCTGTGAAAAACCTCATGGGCGCAGCACAAAATTTTGACATGGTATATGAGGCGGGGAACATTTGTAACGCCGATACAGGGGTGGGTGTGTGGTGACGGCCCACCAAGTGCGCTTTTGGTCCTACGGCAGCCTGTTATTAACATACTTCAAGAAGTACTAGTAAGGTACATGCACTTCAAGAAGTAGTGCTGTTATCGGAACTGCTTTTGACTTATGAGTACTGCAGCAGTAAACATTATACACTGCACAAGCATACTTATCTATGGATACGTGCGTGCTTATACCAAAGGAACCCTTGCTCCTCCTTGCCCACCCTACAACAACAACAACGATAACACCAAGAAAGTGTGCCTTTGTCCGACACACACCGGCCGAAGTGTATGCTTCTTACAGTGTAGTAGAGTATCATGCCTAGTGATGGGTCACGGCGTACAACGTATTTTATTCGTGACACAAAATACGGCGTATTTCTACGCCCCAAAACGCAATATACGGCGTATTTGCCGTATAAATACGCTCATCTGTGTACGTTATACGGCGTATTTGCATACGTTATACGGCGTATACTGCGAACGCTGTGACCCATCACTTATCATACCCCATGATGTTTGTGCCAGCAGCGGCGCAACCGCATCGCTCACCCTGAAGGTCTGCCTGCTGATGCGGTGCTCCTGCTGCGGCCTTCGCATGGCGCCACGCGCACTGTGCGCCCAATTCCATGGCGTTCCAGGTAGCATGCACAACAGCAGAGGGACAAGTGCAAGGGTGGCATGAGCAAGACAGCACACAAAAAGCGGCCACCATATGTTGTGTATGCACGTGAACGGACCGGCCGGGCCTAGGGAAGATGCATGTAGCCGCTGCATGCACCCAGGCAGCAAGTGCGCAAGGGTGCCACGAGCCAGCACAATAAAAACGGGCACCGCGTTGTGTGCGTGCACGTGAGTGGCAGTACCAGGCCCACATAGGTTATGTATACTTCAGAGTATTAGTAGTACTGTACATACTTCAAGAAGTACTTCAAGAAGTAAGTACATATATACATAGCTGCTGAATTCACCCGAGGGCGGCAAGTGTTCTGTTGGCGCGGTGCCATGGCGCGACCTTGGCCCTCCATGGCACCACCGCACAGCTCGCACACCACTGCACCACCTGTTACTGACAGGCTGTCAGTAACCGATGAGAGTCTCATCATGAGACAGCACAGCTCGCACACCAGTGCACCACCTGTCACTGACAGGCTGTCAGTAACCGACGATACAGGGCGCAAAACGTGTGCTACACACAAAAAGTATCGGTGTTGCCGTGCCCAAAAACGCGAAATACCGCGATGTAGCGTCAATCCATGTACACGTATGTACACAAACAGGTAATGGAGTACGCATAAATCCGTGTACAAAAACAGTTTTCACAGAATGCCAAATGTACGAATGTAAACACATGCTTCAAAAAGTAGCACACCAGCATTAGCCATAACACAATACTTCTAGTAGTTTTATTTATTTGCACTTGTGGGCGTGCAAGAGCCGCAGGGTGTTGTGTGGGGAAGACACCTGGAGAGGCTGGGTCTTCCATGAACGGTGGGTGGCCATGTAACGACGTGCCATGTATGCTACGCACAACCTACTACAAAGCCCCCAAGCGCCTACTAGTAGTACTTGTAAAAGTACATCACGAAGTACTTGTAGTAGTACTATATGATAAGGAAGTCTGTGCGGTGACCCCACCCCCACCTGTCAGGGCTGCCGTCCAGGGGGTCCCCCCCCTCCCCCCCCGCCCCCCCAAACTCCCTCCCATGCTCGTCCACAAAGTACACGGCCGTCTGCTCCACAATTATGATGAAAACCGCGTGTGACCGCGAGGAAATTTCGTTGAGGCGCGTCGCCGCCGTCGCGCGCAGCTGCCCGCCGCGCTCCATGAGCCCGTAGATCTCCCGCGGGCTGCGCACCACCCATTCGCTGCGAAAAGACAGACACGCGCACGCATGCACGCGCGTATTTGTGACGTCATAAACAACTTTTTTTTCCATAGTTGTGATGGCTACAAAATTGCAGCGTTTTTAGTAGGTTATGCCCGCCGCGTGCTCCATGAGCCCGTAGATCTCCCGCGAGCTGCGCACCACCCATTCGCTGCAAAGGGACACAAACACACGCGCGCGCATGCACGCGCGTATTTGTGACGTCGTACACAATTTTTTCCATAATTGTGATGTACACAAACTTGCAGCATTTTTAGTAGTATATGCCCCCCGCGCGGGCTGCGCACGGCCCATTCCCTGCGAAGGGACACACACACATGCGCGCGCATGCACGCGCATATTGTGACGTCATAAAGGTGACATGTGGTAAAGCTTGCAGCACCTGTTAGTGGTTGACGCCCGTTGCATGGTGGCGTATACAATAGATTGTGTAAGGTAGCATTTTAAACAGTATGTGGCGCGCTGCGTGAGCCGACAGATCTCCCATGGGTTGCTCAGTACCGTTCGCTGCCAAGGAGTTGGACGTACTTCGAGAAGTATTTGTGAGGTCAAAACAGCGTGGCACGCGTATAATAAGCGCCGCGCGTGGCAAAAGCACATACAACAGATAAGCACTGTAGCAGCAAGCACCAATGGCACTTGCCACCGAAGCATCTGAGCTTAGCAACCCCTTGCTTGGTTCCCTTCGCCTGCCATGAAAGTGGGGAAAACGCTAGTCAACACAAAGAATGTCGGGATCAGCAACAGCAGCTGTTACTTGAGGAGAAAAACCTAACACTCACACTCACTCACACAGACACACACACAGACACGCACACACACGCACAGAAACAGAGCTGCGAGCCACAGACAAACCCACGTCAGGAGAGAAACAGCTTGGCGCAGGCATGTGCGGGCAGCAACGTCTGGGGCTCTCGCATGTTGGCTGGCCCAGCATAGTGAGTTATTGAGGGAAAAACGCCTACATACGGTATGCACTTCAGTACAAGGGTTGCCGGAATCGTAATTATTTTCAAAATTACTCCGTAACTCGTAGCGTAATTTCGCCGTAACCTTAAAATACTTGCAACATCTTCCATAATGTTTTGTGCCCAACGCAGCCGGATCATCACAAATGTCAAGGCAGCGTAGGCTGCTGTACGCATCTGCAGCGGGTGTGATGGAATCACTGTTGACCGTTATGTCCCGAAATTATGATTCCGGCAACCCTATTCAGTGCACATGCGCTTTCGTGCAGCGCTAACCTCAGGCCCTGCACATACACCCCCCGCTTGGAGTTCTCGCGTATGGCGAGGGCGCCGCGGTCGGACTTGAGGAGGTCCGTGATGACGTCGTTGTAGATCTGCAGGTAGCTGCCGCGCACCATAAAGTGCAGGTACGGGCTCGCGTTGGCCTGCGGGGGGGCCAGGCACGCGGCGCGCAGTATGACGCTCCCACTGTGAGCATATGAAAACTCAATCTAGGAGCGATAAAGGTCTCCTCACCGGTAGGGGCCGTCACCCTGGGCGGACCCGTGCAAAGCGGTGAACAAAGCAAAGATGGCGCCTAAGAAGAAGCAGCAATCTTGCACCTACCGAAGCGCGGATTCCATTATAGAGTGTGATGCGTTCGAAGGGGGTGCAGCGCAGGTGGCACGGATTGGAACGGACTTACTTGAAATGTACACTGGGTGACACTCCCAGTGTATACTTCAAGAAGTACAACATCGTGCGCGGTGGGTGACGCTCCAAGTGTGTACTTCAAGAAGTACAAAAACTGTACGCGATCGGTAACGCTCCTAGTGTACTTGAAGCGTACTTCAAAATGTACAAAATTGTGCGCGCGCATTGGGTGACTTTCCCAGTGTGTGCAAGCGCACGGCGGGTGGCATACTCACTTGTGTCAGTTCAACTTCGACTACCGACAGGCGCACGACTGTATGGTGCCACCGGCGCCGCTCCTACTGCTGCTGCTGCTGCACACTGCGGCACAAGTGGTGCATAGGCATGGGTATCTCTTGGGCCTGAAAGTGCGTGCATGTGCCATGCCAGTGCATGGCATGCTGCCACACACACTCCATAGCTTTGCAGAAGTACTTTTCATGTGGCTCTCGCCCCGCTGCTGCCACGCAGCCTGCTTCGCGCTGGAGACAGGTAAGGGCAAATGCGACACTCTGGCAGCGCACACTGTCCTTGTTACAAAGCGACGCGGTACAGGTGCTGAGCATGTGAACTGATAACACATACTGGGCCCACTTATGGTACACTACATAGTGTTAGCTACAGTATTTTGAAGTACAAATAAGTAGTCTTCATGTTGTATCACACCGTGCACGTGCTCACCTGTGAGCTCGAGGAAAAAAAATTCCTGCAGTTTTTCAGAATGATACATGCATATATTTCTTGAAGGATGGCGTATACATATAAGTGTTTTTTCATGTTGTATAACACCGTGCGCGTGCTCACCTGTATGTTGGAGAAAATCTGCTCAATTGCGCGCGGAATGATGCCCCGGCCATCCCACTGCCCCCCTGAGCCCTCCATGGTGTATGTCTTACCTGCAGCGCGTGCGAGCAGACGAACAGACAGTTTCATTTCAGTTACTGAAAACAGTCATCAGTAAAAGGACGAGGTGAGCAGACAGGCATTTCGGATACATTTTGGTTACACTCAGCGCAGTTACAGTGACCCGTCTTGGATATGGGTCGGCAAGAAGCACTGCTGTCGCCAGCAACAGCGAGGCGCTGTCACCACCAGTGACAAGTTGTGCTGCGCACCGTGCAAAAAAGCAGGGGGGCATCCAGCCACCTACAGCATGCCAACCAGCTTCAGTGATAGCAACCTGAAAGGTTGCTAAGCACAGATACTGCTGTGGCTGGGGCAAAATGCCAGGCCGAAGCCTGTGGGGTGATTTGTCCGCCTGGTGAAAAACACCAGACAGCCCCCACGCCCACACGCGCTGGTCAGTGTCCTTGAGGGCTAGGGATGATTCAGAGTACAATTACCAACAGGGCTTCTTGGTGCGATGCCACCAAAAGCCAGCCGTGCGTGCTGCAAAGGCAGACGCATGTTCAACTAGTGGAAGGCAGTGAAACTTCAAACTTGACGTTGCACACCTGCGCCGGTTTGTCCGTAGGCGAATATGGTGGCGTTGTAGCCCTGGAGGCTGCTGGATACAACGTCCCTGGCGGTGCCCTCGTACACCTGCGGCGCACGCGCACAAGCTGCTGCTGAGCACACGCATGTGCACAAGCTGCTGCTGAGCACACAACAACCAACCACCTTTCCTGCCCCTTGCGGCCACCTCTGGTGTCAGGCAGTGATACTAGCGGTGCAGCACTTTTGCAGACATGAGTGCGCGCAAGCCTGCTGCTGAGCACGCAAGTATGACTCACCACGCGCTGAGCACACAAACAGCAACGACGCAACATGCTGCTGAGCACACAGCCACGGTTTGCCGCATTTTCTGCTGAGCACACAACAGCAACCAGCGCGGCCGTGCGGCCTCTAGTGCACAGCACCCACGCTGCTGTTGGGTCGCTTTTAGGCATGTTGCAGGCGGCAGTAATGCCTCTTTGCTCAGTACTGGATAAGAGCGTTGGCCAGCAGCGTTCCTGTCCGAAAAGCGCCAACATTCATAAGTCAGAGTCACATGGCTCCGCATCAAGTTGGCTGTTTGCTGCTAGCAATCATTGTTTGCCTCCTCCACCCGGAAAAAAATAGCCAGCAGTTGATGTGCACAGCCGCGGCGCATGCTCTTGTCTTTAAAATCCTGCCTCCTATGTGCGCCACACTGCCCTGGTGGCAAAACTGAGGTCACACACCGCAAAAAATAAGCTGTATGTAATCCGTTGATGTGTAATACTGGCTGATGGCACTCACGCCGCTCGCACCACCAGCACGGTGTATTTTTAGCGCGCGCCTTCTACTTGCAAACAAGTAGAAGAGTTGCCAGCTGACTGGTGCAAGACTTAGGCCAGCCTGGGTGGCAGCAGCTATCATGTGCGTCCACACCACATAAAAAAAGTGGGCCTGAGCTGCACTTATTGATGTTGGTGTTCACTGGTGTTATGAGACCTTCTTTTTTTCGCGCGCTGGCCTGGCTTGCATGGCTTGTGCGCTGCACCGGCGCCTAGTGCACCAAGCTGCTCCCTCAACAGGTTTCACACACCGTGCTAAGGTCTGCCATTGGCGGCCGTCAAGCAACACCAGTCAAGACTGTGCTGAAAACTTCGGACTCGGTCAATACACGCACAGTTGCCTGCCTTCGCAGCTGTCTGAAGCAGGAGTTCTCCGTGTGTGCTTTGTTAACTTTGACTGTGCGGCGACGCCTGGCCGTTGCATGCACACCATAACACCTCGTGTATGCCAACACGCGAGCAGCCATTGCCACAGCACTGCCAGTGCACTCATGCGCACTGCAGTGCGCGCCAACTCTTGTCACCAGAAACAAATACAACTTCAACTGTACTGTACTGTACTTCAACTCCCACCAACCCTCACCTGCGACTGAGTGGACCGCTCCCCGTACACTCGGTCGAAGGTGAAGCAGTGGGTACCATAGGCGCTCCCGCCATCGTCCTCCTCCGCAGCAGCATCCACAATGCCAGGAGGTCCCTCGCTGATCGTGAGTATGCGCTCCGTTTTGTCAATCGACACCACGTTCGTGTACTGCCGCTCCGTCGCCATTTCTCGGGGCAGGGGAGGGCGCACCCTGATCACCACCGTGAAATTGCTGCCGTTGCCCCCGCTGCAGCTTCCCGCATCGCCAACACCTCCCAACAACTGCCTGCCAGGGCGTGGGCTGTCGTTGACGCCCTTGCGGCTGGGCGCAAGCCCGCCGCTTGCACCCAGTGGCGAAGCTCGGTTGTCCTGCGCGCTGCCATGCGACGTGTCGTCTTTGGTTGAGCCCGCGGGAGAGCTGCCGTGCATGGAGTTGGGAAGGGAGCTCAGCTGGCTCTTGTGCCTCGTGCCCACGGGCATGACTCCCTTCCTGCCGCCACCACGATCCATGGCTGCTGCCGCTGCTCCACCCCCCCCCAGCAGCATGCACGAGCAATGAGCGAAGCAGCAACAGGCAGCACACCCGTCTTCTCAGCCTGCACTCCGTCCCGCTCCAACAACGTTTCTCGGGCCAAGGCCTCACATGGGAGTGGGGTTCTGACGGAGCTTGCCGGTGGCGGCAGTGCTGCTGCTCCAGCCGGCGTTGCCGCTGCCAACGCGGCCTGCTGCTTCAGCCCTTGCGCCGCCTGCCTTTGCAAATTGCGCACACGCCGTTCAGCAACGGCCACCATGTGATGCTAGCACTGCCTTACCAAGGCTCATGTGGTTTTAAATTTCAGCCAATCAATTTTCGCTCATACAGGCTGTACGGCATCCACGATCACACACACACCTGCAACATGTGGCAGCAGCAGCGACGGCGGCGGCGGCAGCAGCAGCAACAGCAGACCAGCAGCAGGTGAGGTTGCAGGCTGCTGCTGCTGCTGCTAACAGGCCGCGCGGCCGCCCAATGGCGGCCACGCGGGACCTGACGCCTCGGGGCTGCGGCAGTGATGGCGTTCCACTTTTTGTGGCCAAAGACCTGCTGCTGTCTGGACTCAGGAGGCTGCAGTGCCCCTGCCAGCGCAGCTGTGCAGGCGGCAAAAGCAGGGGGTGGGTGCGGCTGCAGGTGAGGGTGGACGACGAGGAGCTGGGGTGCGGCCAGGAGGCTCCCCTGGCATGGCTGCGGGCGCAATCAGAAACATGCACACCTGCAACTTCACTTCCATCAGCAGCGGCGACGGCGGCGCAGCAGCAACACGATCCCACCCTCGCCGTGGTGTTCCTGCGCACTCCAGGGGAGGAGGTGACGATCGCCGGCATTGGAGCTGCGGATGTGCTTCAAGAGTCCCCCCAACACCGCAACGGCGGCAGCGGCCTGTGCCTGCAGCTGCCGCAAGGCGCCCCAGACGGAGCGCGGTACGTGGGAGGCGCGCGCTTCGACCCGCGGCCCCACCCATCAGGCGACGAGCAGTGGCAGCAGTTCGGCCGGTCCCTGTTTGTTCTGCCCATGGTGGAGCTGACGGCCACGCGGGAGACAGGCCTGGTGGCAGCGGTCACTGTGCGCTGGGGCGCGGAAGACCAGCAGGAGCCCGGGCAGGAGCCGTGGTCACCGCTGTCGGCGCCGGCGCACCCGACGGCGCACGCCGCTGCCGAAGCAGCAGCCGCCGTCGTGACCTCCCTGGCTTGGGAGTTTGCGGACGCTGACAGCGGCGACGCCGACGCCGGGTGCCTTCTCCCATCCCCCGCGGTGCAGACCGACACGGTCTCGCGGGAGGCCTGGGACTCCGCCATGGCGGCCGTGCTCGCCGCCATCGCCGCCGGCGCTGCTGCCAAGGTGGTGCTGGCACGCACACGCGCCCTCACACTCTCCCGCCCTCTGCGTGCCTCAGACCTCCTGTCGCGGTTACGGCGGGCCCCCGGCTTCCTTTTTTGCATCGCGCCGGCGGGGCGGGGGGGCGGCGACGCCTTCGTTGGCTGCACCCCGGAGCGGCTATTCCGGGTGGTGGAGGGCGGCGGCGCGGTGGTAACGGAGGCTTTGGCGGGAACGCGGCCTCGTGGCACGGACGCGGCGACGGACACGGCGCTGGCGGCCGAGCTGCTGAGCAGCGAAAAGGACATGGCGGAAAACACCATCACTGCTGAGCACGTGGAGAAGGCGCTGCGCGGCGTGCGGGGCGTGAGCGGCGTCGCTGTGTCGGAGCCGCACATAGCGCGCCAGCCCCACGTGCAGCACATCCGCCGCACCATCACCGCCACAGTGGCAGCGCCGCCGCCGCCCGCCGCCAACGGGGCCACGCCACCAACAGCAGTCATGGTGGCGGGCGGCAGTGGCGCCGCCAATGGGCCCACGCCAGCAGGCGCAACAGCGGCGGCGGCAGCGGAGCTGGCGCCCGCACTGCTGCGGGCGCTGCACCCCACGCCCGCTGTGTGTGGCGCGCCCACGCGCAGCACCTACAACCTCATTCGTGACTGCGAACCCTTTGACCGCGGGCTGTACGCGGGGCCCGTGGGCTACTTTTCCCCCGCGGCCGGCGGCGCCGCGGACGTGGGCGTCGCCATCCGCAGCGCTCTGCTCAGCGGAGGAGGCGCAAAATTGGAGCTTTTTGCGGGCGCGGGCATTGTCCCGGGGTCTACGGCGGCCGGCGAATGGGAGGAGACGGGCCCAGAGGTAAAAATGCGGGGGTTCCTGGCGAATTTCGCGCGCGCGCGCTCGCCCGCGGCGCCGGACGCACTTTCGGCCGCCCCGAATCTGAATGCGCTTTCGGGCGCGCTGGTCGCGGAGGAGCTGCACCGGTGCGGGGCGCGCGCGGCGGTGTTGTGCCCGGGCTCCCGGAGTACGCCACTGACGGTGGCGATTGCGGCGCGCGCTGCCTCGCAGGGGGCCGCGGCGCCTCCACTCGTGGCGCATGATGAACGTGGGGCGGCGTTTTACGCGCTCGGTTATTCCAAGGTAGGGCGGCGAGAAAAAAACGCACTTGGCACAAGTATATGCGAGATTTGCCGCCTTTGTAGGCGCGATCTTTGGTTTGTTCACCATACACGGGTCACACCCCGGCTGACGGCGCCTACTGGTGGGGAGACCTAGAGTTTATCGCTCCCAGTTTGAGTTTGCATATGAGCAAGCCATGTACGCCGTGTACAGAGCGTATATGCGGTGTTTACGGCGAAATGTTCTGAGAAACATTGTGAGGGTAACTGCATGGCGCGCAGGCAGGCATGTGTGGGAGAAGTCTGGTGCTCGTGCATGGCGGCCGGCCCAGCACAGCAAGTTATTACACATGTTTTGACCTTGGCAGAAAACCCCGCATACGTTTTCATGTATGCTTTCGTGGAAGATATCTCTTGCTCTCGCATGGTGGCCGGCCCTGCATAGCAAGTCATTACCCGCATTTTCACGAGGAACACAAAAACACATGCGTTTTCATGTATGTTTTCATGGAAACCCAAATCCAAGGGAGCGGCGGCGCGCCGTGCCCCTGGGGAGCTGTGTGCTGTGGTGACAACGAGCGGCACTGCGGCGGCCAATTTGCTGCCGGGGGCTGTGGAGGCGGCGCACGCGCGGGTGCCGCTGCTGCTGCTGACGGCGGACCGTCCCCCTGAGGCGCGCGACACGGGGGCGGACCAGTCTATTGACCAGGTGCGCGGTGGGGTGTGTGGGGATGGCGTGCAGACATGCGTGTGTGTATAGCATTTTCATACCACAAAAGTAGATTTGTAGTGACAACTGGAACAGGGATGTGCAAATTCCGTCTTGTTGGCGGATTTGGGGTCACTCCTGTAAAGTGCCGACCAGTCTATTGACCAGGTGCGCGGTGGGGTGTAGGGATGGGGATGGTGCGCACAAGTCCGTGCGTACTAGTACTACTACTGTGCTTGGAAGTATATTGGCACAAGGATTGGCGCCCAGGGAAGGAGGCGAAAATGCTCACTTACTTCAAGAAGTATATAGAGTGGAAAGTGCAGCATGGGTGCGCAAAATCCGTCAGGTTGGCACAGTTTTCTCGCCCAAAAGGGAAGCTGGCTTGCTCTCACAGAGTCGCTCCTGTAAGGTGCCGACCAGTCTATTGACCAGGAGCACGGTGGGATGTGGGGATGGGGATGGTGCGCACAAGTGAAAGAAACCTTACAGGTTGCTAAGGCCAGATGCTGCCGTGGCTGGCGCACAAATGCCAGGCCAACCCCTGTGCAGTGGTTTGTTCACCTGGTGAAAACACCAAGTGCATGTGCGTTGGCACAAGAGTTTGCGCCCAGGGAAGAAGGCTGTATTGCTCGGCTGAATATGGAGTGAAAACTGGAGCAGGGATGTGCAAAATCTGTTATGTTGGCACAGTTTTTCTCACTCAAGAAAGAAGCTGGATTGCTGGCTGCTGTAAGGTGCCGTCCGGTCTATTGACCAGGTGCATGGTGTAGTGTGGAGGTAATGCGCAGAACTCACATGCATTGGCGCAGTTTTTACCTACGTCAAGTACAAAGAAGCCGAATTGGTCACTTTCAATGTAGCATTCATAACCTGGTCCCGCGGCGCCACCCTGTGCACCCTGTGATTTTCATTTTTTTTGGCACCACATGAATCCTCTTCCATCACAAAGCACATCATTATACGTGAATCAAAAATGGTGAATTTATATTGTTCAATATATCCGTACAACACCAGGTCGGATTATTTTTAACCAAAGATTAAATACAGGTGCACTTACTGTGTGCGCTCTACACCATCCGCCCTCACACATCCCCTCGCACCCCCCCCCCCCAGGTGCACCTGCTGCGCGCCGCCCCCACGCGCTGGTTCCGCGACGCGCCCCCCCCCTGCGACGCCGTCGACGCCGCCGCCCTCCTCTCCGACGTCTCCCACGCCTGCTCCTCAGCACGCGGCGACGCCAGCACCGGCGGCGGCGGCGGCGGCGGGGCCGGCCCCGTGCACATGAACCTTCAGTTCCGGGAGAACCTCGCGCCGGAGGGCGGCGCCGTGCGCGATGCGAGCGTCCCCGGCGCGGCCTCCGCGTGGTCGCGGCGCTGCCTGGAGACGCCCGCGGTGGCGCGCTGGTGGGCGCCGACGGAAAGAAGGGCAGCGCCTACGAGTACTACACGCCGAAGCCCATTGCCGAGGGCATGTGGAACCTGCTGCGTGAGCTTGGCTTCCAGGGTGGCCGCGCGCTGGATCCGTGCGGCGGTGTCGGCATCTTCGGCGCCACCGCGCCAGGCAATGCTGCCGTCGACGCGGTGGAAACAGCTGCGGCGAATAAGCCGAAACGGGTACGCACTGGATGCTTGACATGTAGAGAGCGGCATTTGAAGTGCGATGAGGGACTCCCAAATTGTCAAAATTGCCGGAAATCAAGTCGGGAGTGCAAGAGAGGAGTGCGGCTTAATTTCATTGATACTACGGTCAAATCAAAACATATCATACCTCCGACGGATGATTGG
>JAULBY010022764.1:0-18093 GCA_032358315.1 Ophiocytium majus | reverse complement strand
GCCAGGCTTACGCATGAAAAATTTGCCCGATATCGGCAACTGGAAGCTTGCAAGAGCACACGAGGCCGCATCAAGCTGGGGGGTGGTGCTGCGACAACCTCCACCAACGCAGCTGCAAGGCAGCATTGCGTTTCTTCAGAGAGATGAAAACCGAGCGGAAGGTCAAGGCAGCTGTTGCAGTGAAGGCGCGTCCAACCCAAAATCGTGCGGCCAAGCCTGAGGCAGCAGCCCCAAGCACAGCACCTGCCGTTGCGCCCCCCCCTCCAGCAGCAGCACCTGCCGCAGCAGCAGATGACCCACCCACTCCCGTCACGCGTTTGCATGTGGGCGGCATCCCCGGCAGGGTGACCGGGGCTGAGCTGCAATCCCTCTTCTCCCGAGTGGTTAAAGAGCCAGAGGCCATCGCCGTTGACCTTCGCACGGACGCCACCACGGGCCTGAGACGTGGTTTCGCATACGTGCAGTTCGGCAGCGGCCAGGACGCCCAGGCCGCTGCGACCGCCCTCAATGGCACCCGCTGGAAGGGCTCCAAGCTGTCCCTGGCGCCTGTCAAGGAGGGCTACCTGGCCCGGCTGCAGCGGGAGAAGGCGGAGGTGGAGGCGGCGGCGGCCGCGGCGGCTCAGGAGCGCCAAAGGAAGCCCACCCCAGAGGGGCTCACCAAGCTCATCAAGAAGGGGCTGCCACCGCGCACGCTGCGCATCCGCAAGCGCGTGGGGCAGCCGCCGCTGCTGGTGGACCCCGTCCCCAGGGACGCCAGCGCGGCGTCTGCTGAGCAGCCACGCAGGCGCAAGCGGCCGCGGCCCGCGGACCAGCTGCTGCAGGCGGTTCGCAGGACGGCGTTCGCGAGTGCGAACGAGGGCGGCGCGAGCGTGCGCGGCATGTGGCGCGAGGCGGAGATTGTCAAGGTGCCGCGGGCAGCGCTGGAGCAGCTGGCCCGGCTGGAGCCGGAGTTGCCGGGGGCAGGCGGCGGCGGCGGCGGCGGCGGTGGTGGCGGTGTGGGGGAGGAGGAGGAGGAGCTGATGTTTGTTTGGGATGATGATGGCGGCGGAGGTGGTGGGGAAGGCGGTGGTGAAGACGTGGCTGAAAATGGCGCTGGTGGATCGGAGGGCAGCGATGCAGACGGCAGTGATGGCAGTGATGAGCATGCCAGCGGCGCCGGCGGTTCTTCTGAAAGCGGCAGCGAAGGAGAGGACGCCACCGCGAACGCAGCGGTTTCACACACCAATGGCGCGCCATCGGCCGGCAATGGCATCACAAAGCCAACGAAGGGCGCTGCAGCAGCGGTAGCGGCAATGGCGGCGGCGCGTGACCCCTTCCGCAAGCCCATGGACGAGAGCTTTCTGGAAAGCAGCGGTGACGAGGGCGCGGACGCCGCAGGCAACGGCGCGTTTGACTACGAGGCTGAGACCGCCGCGGAGGCTGCCGCCGCCACCGTCGCTGCACCCGCCGCGATCGACGACGCACCGCTGCGGCAGCAGCTGGAGGAGGAGGCGCGCCGCTCTATGGCCGTCCTGGCAAAAATGTTTGGCGGCAGGGTGGGGGCGGGCGGCGTCCCCGCGCATGGCGGCGCAGGCGCGGCGGCGGCGGCGGCGACACCGCAGCCAGCGCCAGCGGCGGCGCGCACGAGCCGCTTCGTGGCGCAGGTCCGCTTTGACCCGGACGCCGAGCCCTCGCAGCAGGTGCCGGTGCCTGTGCGGGTGCAGCGGGCGGATGTTGCGTCACGGGCGCCACGCGAGGCGGCGGCGGCGGCGGAGAGGCGTGCTGGTGGTGGCGGCGCGGCGGAGGAGGCGGGGCGCGTGGTGGCGGCGGCGGAGGCGCCGGGCAGCGAGCGCTTTGTGGCGCGCGTGGCGGCGCTCACCGACATCTTCAACGTGCAGGACAAGGCGAGCGCCAAAATGTCGCAGGAGGAGCGCGAGCGCGCGACGGGCTTCAAGCTGTCGTCGCTGTTCGGCGGCGGCAGCGACGGCGAGGGCGGCGGCGGCGGCAGCGACGGCGGCTCGGAAGGGCGCGGCGCTGGCGGCGGCGACGGCGCCAAGCACGCCTTTTCCTTTGGTGGCGAGGGGGGGGAAGAAGGGGAGGAGGGCGGCGACAGTGCGCCCGCCGTGCTGCATGCCAAGGCGGGGGACAAGCGCAAGCAGGCGGTGACCAGCGGTGGCAAAGAAAACGCTGCCGCCGCCGGCGGGAGAGCACGCGGCGGCGGTGACGCGCCGCAGTCGATATGGGGCGGCGTGGAGGCGATGCGGCGGCGCGCGGCGCTGTTCTGCCGGCAGGAGTTGGAGGCGGTGGTGGAGGAGCGGTGGCTGCGCACACGAAAGAACCTGACCACGGATTTCAAGCGCAAGCACAAGGACGCGCTTAAGAGCCGCGGCGTGGGGCCGCGGGGGCGCGGGCGCGGCGGCAGGCGCTAGGCTGTGCATGTAGCACGGAGTTGTGTAGTGTCGTTGGTGTAGGGTAGGGAGAGGCGGTGTTGGTGGGTTGGCGCATTGTGGTCTGCACGTGTGTGCACTGTGCAGTGCACGGCAGGTCGTAGCTGGTGTTTTGCCATAGCAGGCAAGTCACACTGTCATGCGGTGCTGCACTGTGAATACAATACCATTCCCGGCTGGGCAAGGCTAAGATGCTATTGCGCAGGCAAGTGGTGCTTGGATGTGCCATGTTGCATTGCACACTTGTGACACTTCCCATGCGCTACCAAACATTCATTTGCGCACTTACAGTACCGGTACCAAACAACGAGCAAGTCTGGTAACTCGCCATAGCAAGTGCCAGATGCACCCACCGGCTCACGCACGCACACCCCAGCATGCTGCAACACCCCCACCAGCCACAGCACAGCACAGCAATAGCGCACCAAGCACAGACTCCACACACGCGACCGCGCGCGCACACACCACACCGTCTCTCCGCGCGCCACCTAATGTTTAGGGACAAGTTCTGATACCTGTGGTTGTGTGCTACACTCAAGTCGCCACCGGGGCCGCCCGGCAAGGTTTGTACACAATGGACACCAACGCGTGTGGGCCCCCAGGGGGGGGCGGCGGCAGCACCACGGCACAATGCTGTGCGCGCGCGCCCGCTCCCCCCCCCCCGCCCACCGGCCTCTCCCCCGCTGTGTGCACCTTCCGCTGCCACAGCCGCCGCCCTCCGCCTCGTCTCCTCCCTCCATACAACGGGGCCCAGTACTGGCCCCCAATGCACCCCGCGTCACAGCGCGCAACACCCCTCGAAATTCGCAACACGCAGGCGGGGTTCGCTACAGGTACTTACTTGTTTCCGGGCGCGAGCGGCGGGAAGCTGAGCTGGCGGATCACTACCCCGCCAGGTCGTAAACGCGGCGCCAGAGGGCGCCAGGTGGGCGGGCGGCAAATGGCCGCCGCACCCTCGGAATTCGGAGCATCTACATGGCTACAGCCCCCCCCCGTCCCAACTGCTCCAGCCAGAGCCCCCCCCCTCCCCTCCCCTCCACCCTCCCTCCCCAGCAGTCGCGGTCCTGTACCCCCCGACTGCCTTCCAAAATTTTCGATACAGAAGACCCGTGGGAACCCAATACACAGCCGCCGCCCACTCGTCGGCGCCCGCAAGGCGCCCGTGGGGGCCCAGCCCTCGCAAAGAAACATTGAACAATAGAAAAACGTACCCGCCCCTGACGCCCGCATGCAAATGATTGGGGGTGACACAGGAAAAGGGGTTTCCGCCCCCCGCCCCCCCCCCCCCCCACCACCCCGGGGGGGTGGGGGGGGGGGGGAGGGCGGTATGTACAAACGCTCGAGAAGTCCGCATCGCGGCACTTTTTGTGGTGCGCAGTGTGCCGACGCTGGTTCCGCGGCCGGCTGTGTCCGTTGTTGTTTGTTTCAAGCACGCAGCTGCGTGCCGCGGCTGCTGCCGCGACGGCCGCCGCCTCCGTCGCCGGCGGCGGCGCGGGAGGAGCGCTGCGGCGCGGCGTTCTCGACGGGCTGCAGGCGGTTGAGCTTGGCGCCCGCTCCAAAGAACTGGACGGCAGACTCATTGTAGGCGTGCGCCGCCTGCACCTCGCTGTCAAAGACGCCAAGGTACTTCTGCTTGCGGCCAATGTCTGTGGAAAGGCAGCAGGCGGATCGGGGTTCCAGGGCAGGGGGCGCGTCAGTGCTATGTGAGACGGTGGTGACTGTGGGCACGCGCGCTGTGCCCTGCCGGAGCCCAGGCACTTTTGTTGAAGTTGCAGCTTGGGGTGCGGAAGTCCTGTGAGCATGGTGTGTGCGAGGGGATGAAAGCTCGGACAAGCATGCTGCCCTATCCTGTTGCTACTACTGTAGTAGTTGACAGGACCACGATGCTCAGCACTGCTGTACGCCCCATAAGGTCATCCCGGCATGTTGCAACAGCATTACTATTAGGCTACAGCTCCACGCACAAACATGCACACGCGCATGCAAATAACATGCGCAAGTGCAACAGCTGCGTTCATTCGCAGCCGCGTGCACTCACAAACCGCAGCACACTTTGCCACCGGCGCCGCGCTGTCTACCCGCCCGTTCCACTGAATATTCCATGCCACCATGCACACAAAAAACATGCGCACCCACACACGCACAGCACGGCAGCAGCCGCCGCGGCAGCACACAACCACGCACTCACAGATGACGGCGCGCCACTTCCCGGCGCGCGTGATGCACACGCCCTTGAAACGGCTCTGTCCGCGCGGCCCGCGGCGGCTGCGCGACTGCGTGCGCGGCGACGGCGCGGGCGACGCCTCCTCCTCCGCCGCCAGCGACCTGGCGGGCGTCTTGCTGACAGAAGGCACGCGCTGAGCAGCAGCGCCACCTCCGCCGCCAGCAGCCGCCGCGCGGCCACCGGACGCCGTCTTGCAGCGCTTGGCCGCTCCGCCGACGGCGCCGCCCCTGCTGCTGCTGCCGCCGGTGCCCGCGCGCTCCGCCGCCCCCCGGCGCTTGCGCACGGGGACGGGGGTGGCAGCGGAGGAGGAGGAGGTGCTGCCTGAGGTGCTGGCGCGCTTCTGCTCTAGGGCATCCTGCGCCTGGAAGGCCAGGTTGATTGCGGCTAGCAGGAACTCCCACTCCGTGGGCTGGCGGCGCCGCGCGGCGGGGGGGGCGGTGCCGTTATGGGCCCCGTCGTGCTCTGCATCTGAGCTACTGGCGCTGTTGGTGTTGCTGGTGCTCGCAGCCTCGTCATCCGCGCTGAAGCCACCACCGACGGAGTCGTAGGCAGCTGCTGGGGGCAGGAACTCCGATGTGTGTGGTGCTAGCAGGCGGCGGCCGCTGCGGTTGGAAACACGGACAACGGACCCCTTCATCACGGAGTGGGGCGCTTTTGGGCACGAGGGCCGCCGCCAATGTCCCAGGGGCACGTTGACTGGCAGATGCAGAGGAGGTCGGCGCTGTGTGGGAGCACCAGCAAAGGCTGGTGCGGTTGGCGGCTGGCCTGGTGCGGAACAGAGCAGCGTGCACCAGCGGCAACATAGAGGCCGGCAGTTGGTGAGTGAACAAGGTGCACAGTTGGGTTCTGAGAAACGAGGGCAAGCCAATGCCGGGTTCAAAGAGACACTACCACGGCACACAGCACAAGCACCCCGCAGGGTAAATGGCGAGGGAGCGCCACAGCCCCACAGCCCTCCTCTCTCTGCCCGGCGCGCGTGTGCCGACAGCAGCACCATGACTGCCATTTCAGTTCCTCCGTTGCTATCTGGGTCTCTGGCGCTACTGCTTGTGCCCCCAAGCAGACAGCCTTTCACGCTCTAGCGGGCGCTGGGAGTGCGCAGTTGCTGCGGATGCCAGCGGACGAGCTGAATTTGGGGTTGGGATTCCATGACCGCCGCCATGGCAACGGTCGGGAGCCTGCACCAGCACGGTGTGCATGTTTTCAGGCGCCTCCAGCACACACACAAAAAACCGCCGTGCCGTCCGCTGGGCGGCGGCGGCGAGGGGCGGGGGCTAAAACTCACCTGTGGTGGCGCGGGGCCCGGCTGCTTGGTGAGTGATGCGCGCGCGCTGGAGGTGGCGGCCTGCTCCTGCCGCTGCTGCTGCCTGAGCCGTTGGAGATGATGAAGACACACTCTCTCGCTTGTTGCGGACACACTAACTTTGTTGCAGGTCGACGACGTCAATGTGAAGTTGCGCAGAAAACAGCTGCCTGTGACGCCCCCAGCAAAAGGGCACAAGCCTCACTCACCACCAGCACTGCCAGCGGCAAGCGCGCTAGCGGGGGGAGCAGCACCGGCAGCTGCTGCTTGGTGTTTTTAGCGATGACAAGCACCAGCCCGCCACCTGGCGGTGCTCCGACCGCACAGCTGAAGCCTGTCTTTGACAAAGGACAGCACGCCTCTGACCCCGTGACAACGGGGAGTCGGGCGAGCTGGCGACGCGCGTCAGGTGCGTCACCAACGCCGCGCCGGCTGGACAGGCCGCGCACCACACCACCTACGACACCCTCTACACTCAGCAGTGCCAACAGGCTACCGGCGGCTGCACAAGGTCACCATTGTTATTTTTCCTCCCCCATGGGGTCTCCAGCCGTGCGCTGCTGTGTCCCGAGACCAGCAGCAGTTGTCGTGGTGACAGCGGCAGCACACACAACACTGGTGCGGCTGCGGCTGCGCACGCGCTGCCCGCTGCTGTCCGTACTTTACCAAGTCACAGGGGGAGCACCAGTCAGGCTTCCGCGCTCTCGGAAAACACGCTGGTCAGCCAGGCACAGTCAGAGTCTCGGCTGGGAGGGAGGCTGACGCCGGCCGCCATCACGCCCAGTCAGCTTCGGCGGAGATAGGCAGATGGTGGTGACGATGGTGGTGACGCGGCAGCCGATTTGCCCGGCAGTGTGGTGGTGGCACCCACCGCAGCAGTCGGCGCTGTCAGTCGCTGATTGTTGCCGACCTGCAGGAGGATTTCGGAGCAGCAAGAGGCGGCGGCCGGCAGGTGTGCTGTGTGCAGCTGCTGTCTGTCGTGACACTCGCAGCCGGATAGGCATTATCAGCAGGTGCGTAGTCACACACCCTTGCCTGTCATGTAGGGCAGATCCCCGGTGACGCACATGGCTGCGAAAATGCATACACAAGACTGCGTGTCCTGAGCTGCGACAACGGGAATGCATCTTGTGTACTTGTTCTATCAGCACTTTAAGTTGCGCAGCTTATGCTCTATCAGCACTTTAAGTTGCGCAGCTCATCAGGCATGGCACTCATTATCAAAAAGATTACACACTGCAGTTGCGTGGCAGGCGCTAAAAAAGCAAAGTGCAACTCGTTCGGCGCCGCACTGCCTCAATCTCTGCTTGATAATACTTCGAAGTAGCTATGTTGCTGTGCGCTGCAGTGATAGGCATGGTGACTTCTTTTCTCGACATGTACGCTACACGGCGGCTGGCTGCAGGTGCCATCCGTTTCAAAGTCCCACACTCAGGTGTTCTTGTTGATTCATACCGTAGACGCTGCAGGTTTGTGATGTATACGGTGCGTAGTTGTAAGCGGTGTAAAACGATGTATACAGTCTACTACTGTAGTACCTGCGAAGGTTTAAATTATGTAGCACAGTACTGTATACTTTTGATGTTCTTCTGAAGTGTACATCTCTCCGAAGCAGGCGCTCTCTTTGGACCAGGTGCGGCTCTGTGGGGTTGCCGATGTTTGGTGCTGGGTTGCTAGTCGGGCAGTTGTCGCTATGTCCCATAGTGCAGCTGCTATTTCATTGTCCAGACACGCGCATGCCCTTCCAACCAGGTGAAACAATGCACCAATCAGACGCTGCACACCTTGCTTTACTTTTTTAATGCAAAACCCGTACCTGTTTCAGAAAAGCTTTACCCTAATGCAAAATGCGTGCCTGATTGGAAGCTGTGCTTTCCATGTGGGCAAATCAAACTTGGTGGTGTTGTTGCAGTATGGGCCCTGAGAAGTGTGGGCGTTGACCACTTGGTCAGAGTTTGCAACACACGACATGCGGACGACAGCACTGAGGTTGGGGAGGCAAAGCCACCTGCTTTGTTTGCTCCGCTTATTTCTTTGGTCTGGGACGGTTGGGTGTTGTTGCAACCGCCTTGCGCCAAGGTGTACACGCCACATCACAAACCAGTGCACCGCTGAGTGCCCATGGGTACAGTACAGCTTGCCTCGCATATTTTCAAGCTGCAGCGGCAGAGCAGGGGAGGCTGGTGTCAGAGCGCTGGCGGCACACCGCAGCCGCTGACGACAGGCTGCAGGGAGTATTCATGTGCGGCCTAGTGGGTATCCAGTGCCGGCAGGCCAAGGCTTGTGGTGCCTTTAGTGGCATTTCTGCCGCCCTTGGGATACACGCTCGGGCCCGCTGTGGCATGGCCCATGTAGTGCTACGGCTGCTGCGACGTGGCAAGTTGACAAGCTGGCAACCCAATCGTCCTGCGATGAGCACGTAGACTGGAAGTGTAGCGAAAGGGGTCCTGTTCAGTGTTCTACTTGCGCACTGAGTTCTGCTTGGGGCGCCAAAGCCGTCTGCACGTGTGCGCCATTGGAAAATTGCTTGACCGATTTTGTTTCAATACACTTGACTATGCGCCTGCCACCTGGTCATGACAGGGTTCTTGTACTATCATGAATGGCTGCATTCATGCATACACTCAGTACTCTCAAAGCAGCTGGCATCATGCTGGCAACGCTGGTTCTGCAGCAGGCACTGCAGCACTTGGTTTTTGGCTCATGATCAGAGTTACCAACCTGATGTGGTTCATGCTGCTCTATACCAAGCACCCCGAACCTGTCGTGTGCGTGCGTGACAGACACAAAATATTGGAGAAGGCGTTCCTGGTGTGAACTCATGGGGACGTCCCATGAGTTCATGGTGCAGCAGCACACCGCACCCACAGACACCGAGCTGCTGTGCTGTCCTGTCCTGTGTCTTGGACAAAGGGTTCGCGGAACAGTCGCGAACACACGCGGCAATTGCACCAGCAACGCTGCTCCTCCCAACCACACGTGTGTGCTTGCGGCATGCGCAGCAGCACCGGTGTGCTTCACCACCAGAGCAAGTCGCTGCTTATGGCAGCAAAGAGGCAGCAAGAGCTGCTGCCTGAGTGGCTTCTTCAATGAATACAACCCTTCCGCCGAGAGATCTGGAAGCAACCCAACACTTGCAGGGGTTGGAGCAAGCACAGGCGGATGACGCCGCAGGTGATGCAGCAGGCGATGCTTTCATTGATAACCGTACAGCAGGCCACAGCAGCAGCAGCAGCTGTGGCAGCGTCAGCTACGTGCAGCAGAGCTCACAGCAGCAGCAGTGCTCAGCAGCGCAGCAGCAGCAGCGAGACAGCAGCTGTTCCTGCAGGCTTGTGCATTTCGCTTGCTGTCGCCTTCTGGGTGTGCCATGACCATAAAAGTCCGATGTTATTGGAGACCATGCCTCATCCAGCGAATGTTGCTTTTGAACACACACTTGGCTGCTTTGCAGCACTTTGTGGCTGTCACACCGGGTGTCATGTCACTTGTACGTCACACACATATGCTCATGCTCTCTCCTGCTGTGTGCACGTGCTGCCAAGCCGCTCATGTTGCTGCACCCTCGCGTCACCTCAACTCACTGACTGTCACGCGCCAAAACTCTCCCCCCCCCCCCCCCCCCCCCCCCCCCCACACACACACACACACACTAGCAACCGCACACTCCAAGTCACCATAGCCCCTGCCTCCCCTCCCTCACACCTCGCCGCCAACACCCGCAGACACACACCTGCTGCGCGCCTGGGACCTCCAGCAGGAGGACATCCGCCGCCGCGTGGTGCAGGCCGATGACACCGGGTGGCTGCTGGCGCCGCACACGCCCGGCGCTGCGCCGCGCACCATAGGCGGGGCACCGGGCTTGCGGGAGCGGCCTCTGCGGTACCTTGGGGGCGTTGACGTGAGCTTCACCAAGGGCTCCAATGATGATGCGTGCGCGTCGCTGGTGGTGCTGGAGTGGCCGGGGCTGAGCGTGCGGCACGCGTGGCATGCGCGCGTGACCATGACCCTGCCGTGAGTGCGCGGCGCGGTGCTGTAGGCAAGCGGTTGGTGGTGATGCGGCACAGCGTACCAGCTGCTGCTACAAGTACTACTGGTAGTACTTCTTTAAGTATGCTATACTTTGAGGTATGTTGTACAAAACACAGCATACTTGCATGCGCAAAAAGGCGGTGTGCGGTGTATATGGTGGATGACTACTACGTGCATACGAATACATCGTATGCCGCATACTATATGCGTGACGCGGCGTGGAATGAAAACTCCCTAACAATGTCAGCCATCACTAGGTGTTCGTGTTGGATCGCGTACAGCTGGCGATGGCGGTGGTAGTGGGTGATGGTGGTGGTGTGCATCGCAGGAAGCCCCCCCCGGCACTAATTGCACTCACCAGCAGCGGCTGCACACATGGTGTCAAGTTGGATGAGCCTCTGGTGGATGCGGGTGACTGAGCAGGTGTCACCAATGCTGGAGCCGTGTAGCCGCGTCTCGTCGAGCACGCATGCTTGGCGCTCCACACACCTGTCATAAGTGCTCGGCATCTGCAAAGACCTCCGCTCATGTACGACTGCATAGTCCCTCTATGCTCGACCTCAGCACGGGTTGGCACTGTGCCCTGCACACACTGCTCCCACCCCCCCCCCGACCTGCTACACCATGCCACAGCAAGGCCACTGCCCCCTCCCCACACACACAATGCCACCAGGCAGTGAGAGCCAAAACAACAAGGCAGTGAGAGCCAAAACAACATGGCATAAAAATAGCTCTCCCAAAGTACCAATGTTTGTGCACACGCTCGCCCAGCCGTTGCGCACTCGATGCCCGCCGCCGGTACCGGTCCTTGTACCTGGCCTTCAGGGAGGCCCATAAAAACAGCTGTCCCGTTTGCAAAACAAACAAAAATCTTTTTCGATGTGCACATGCTCACCCAGCCGCCGCGCACTCGGTGCCTGCCGCACAGGTACTGGCCTTCAAGGAGGCGCATAAAAGCCGCTGTCCCCTTTGCAAAACAAAAAAACTCTAACTTGTGTGCACAGTGTACACGCTCACCCAGCCGCCGCTCAGTCAAGCCTTCTCGCAAGCTTAAGTTGACCAATGGCAATATTACTATTTCATAGTATCTAAGCAAAAAAATAAAAATATGCCTGCCGCAGGTACCGGTCCTCCTACCTGGCCTTCAGGGAGGCGCCGCACATTGAGGCGCTGGTGCGGCGCCTGCGGGCGGAGCGCCCAGACCTGGAGCCGGACGTAGTGTTTGTGGACGGCAACGGCGTGCTGCACCCACGCGGCGCGGGGCTGGCGAGCCACGTCGGCGTGACGTGCGGGCTGCGCACCATCGGAATTGGCAAGACGTTTCTTCATGTACGTCCACTTTTGCGCTACCTGTCTGATTTTCTGGTCACACGCACCGTGTGCAAAGGGCTTCCCGCGCCCCAAGCGGAGTTTAATGAGAGTACGTCCACGAGTAGTATTCGTCAGTGTGTGTGTGTGTGGGGGGGGGTAGAACATGGTTTTTGGTACATGATGCACAACAATCGACGCATGTTACAACAATCTGAGCACAGTATAACACTTCGTTGCATTGGTTGAGCTTGCGTACTTTCGATGGCGGCATTGAACGCTGAAAGGAGGGGCGCGGCACCGCTTGCCTCTGTGCGCTTTCGCCACCTCAGCTGCAGGAGCACCGCTGGTTGTGCACCCGCTTCTGCTTTGATGTTGCGCGCCCGCCACGCCAACGCTGCTGCACCGCATGTTTTGCAGCTGCACCATGCGGAAGAGGCACATCCTCCTACAGGTAGCGCATGCGCGCATCACACCGGTGTCTGCACCAGCCGCACGGCTGCGTCAAACACCGCGGCAACACACGCACACTGTGCCGCAGCCCTCACATGCCTCCCGCGCCCGCCATTACCCGCCACCACCACGCGCAAACAGGTCGACGGCCTCACCAGGGCTGGCGTGCGCGCAGATTTTGCCGCAGCCGCGGCCGCCGCAGCGGCAGCAGCACCAGCAGCCCCGTCCAGTGCCGGTGCCGGTGCCGCCGCCGGTGCTGGTGCCGGTGCCGCCGCCGGTGCCGGTGCCGGTGCCGCCGCTGCTGCCGCTGCCGCCACGCACACAGACGGCAGCGGCGGATTCGAGATGGACTTGGTGGGCGCGTCGGGCGCGACCTGGGGGCGCGCACTGTGCTTCGACGGCAGTGTTACTAGCCCTGTCTTTGTGTCGGTAGGAAACGGGGTGGGGCTGGGGACGGCGGCGGCGCTCGCCCGTGCTGCCAGCCGCTACCGCGTGCCAGAGCCGACGCGCCAGGCGGACGTGCTCAGCAGAGCCATGGTCCGCCAGTGGCACACGGAGGCTGTTGCCGGTGCTGGTGCTGGTGCCGGTGCTGGTGCTGGTGCTGGTGCTGGTGCCGGTGCTGGTGCCGGTGCTGGTGCTGGTGCTGGAGATTCTTAATCAACCAGATCCCACTTCAGAGAAGGTTACAGAGGTAACTTTTTCATGCTTATTTTGCAGGCGGTGCATGGACACATGTGCACTGCACTGATGCGCACACCGCGCCCAACGCTGACATGGCGCTGGGTCCATATGCTGCTACAATGTGTATGTGTGTGTCTTATATATGGTAGCGCAGTGGTGCAGCCTGCAGGTGCGCATGCACCATGCCCTCTGAGGTATTTGCCTTCTTGGTGCAGCTGCTTATGGTGCGGCAAAATAACCTGCGTCCTGCCACTGCTGCCCTGCACCTGTCTTGTTGCATGTGCCGCTGGTGTGATGACATGCTTGCATGCACGCGGCCGCCATGACAGGCTGCCAAACAAGCCAAAGCATAGTGGATGCCACTAGGATATGCACAGGGGTGCCATGCATGGCAATCGCACAGGCCTGATTTAATGCTGCACAACACACAAGCCGTGCCATAGGAAGCTTACAGCAGGGCTCAAACACGCCGACCTATGGTACTGGGCATGCTGAAGGACACATTGTGGCGCTCGCATGTGGCGCCGCTGCAGCAGGCGCCACAGTGCATGGTGGCAGCCCAGCAGCAACGCACGGAAAGCCAACACAGGCAGCAGCGCGGCCAAGACAGCCAGCAGCGTGACGCATTGGTAGCACAGGCGCGCAACACACGTGTGGCAGCAGTGTTCATTCAGGTACAGGGACAATGACACACAGGGGCGGCGTGTGCCTTCTCGTTTGCCAGCGCGGCACGTGTCCTTCTGGCGCCATTGCAGCGAAGCTAGCTGTACAAGTTTTCAAGTGCTCAGCGCTGGTGCTGGCATGGGCAACGTGCCATGGTGGTATGGCACGTGACCGCCATTCCACCGCAGTGCATCCGCTGCAAGGCAATGCCGCGTGACAACCTACCATACAAACCCAGCCCCCGCTGCTTGTGTACAAACAGCGACGTGCAGCTCTGGGCCGCAGCACCCCGCCTCCCGCGCCAAGGTCTCCCAACTTCAACTTGTGCTTCAAGGCTCCGGCGGCAGGTACACTGCCTCCTGCGTCGGCGCCGTCGGCTGCGGCCCGGTGGTGCCCGTCATGGGCGCGTAGCCCTGCTGAGCAGCGCCGCCGCTGCTGTTGCGCCAGCTGCCAAACAGCGTGTGGTGCACCGGCGCGTGTGCCGCCGCTGCCTCCGAGGGGGAGGGCGCCACCTCGCGCGGGTCGGCGCGCGCAAGCAGCACCAGCATGATCAGAAACCAGCCGTTCACCCACAGGGCAAAGCCCCACCACATGGCGTCGGATCCGGGCACGTCGTCGCTGTCGGAGTCGATGCCGCTGTCGCCACCACCGCTGCTGCTGCTGCTGCTGCTGCTGCTGCCGAAGGAGGACGTCAGCGCCCACCACTGCAGCCAGATGAATGCGCCGGTGGCGATGACGCCGCCGATGAGCACCAGAAGTACGCGCGCAAACATGCGCACGGACTGAACGGGGCCGAACTTCGGCGGCGCGGGCAGCTGCTCCTGCGCGGCCGCCTCCGCCGCCGCCTTGGCGTGGGCGTCCCCGTGCACGGCGCGCCAGAAGTGCATCACCTTCTGCATCACGCTGTGCCTCTTGACGGCGCGCCAGACCAAGACCGGGTAGAGGAAGCCCAGAAGCAGCAGGAGGGTCTGCGTCGCCTGGGCGTCGTCCATGGCCTCCACTCCCTGGCGGGCCGCGTTGACCGCCTGTGCCGCATCCTCCATGCGAAGCACAGCGGCGGCACACATCCCGGAGGTGGTGTCCGCCCTCGCTGCCTCCGCGATGCAGCGCACCTGGGGAGAGGTGTAGCTGATGCAGCGGAAAGGCATGCGCCCCTCAGGCATCGTCACCTTGTGGCACGACGGCAGGTCCCAGGCGCGCCCTCCCCCCAGCTGCAGCTGCTCTTCAGTCTCAACTCGCGTCGTGATGAACTCTTCAAGTGCGGCCGCCTGCAGGGCCTTCTCGAGCTCCTGTTCGGCATCTTCCGGTCCGGCGGGGTCGAGGAGCCAAGCGGACTCCAAGGAGGCCGATACAGGCTCGCCCACGTCCTCTCCCCGGCCGCGCACGCCACCGCTCTTCTGCTCGCCTGCCTCTGCACTCACTGCACTGCTGCTGGGAACAGCTGGCACGATGTTGCACGTGTCAGCAAACTCTGTGCAGGTGGCGAGCACATCGTCGACCTCCTTGTCCAGGGTCAGTAAGGCGCGAGTCAGGCGCTCTTCGACGCCCATGGTGATGGTGGTACCGATGCCACCGCCGCCGTTGTGTTGTGCACGTGGCAGGCAGGCAAGTTGTCGCCTGTAGCGCGCAGAAGCAGCGGGAGGGAGAAAATTCGGAGACAGTTCTTCTTCAGACGTTTGTCCGCACGTGCGTGCGCACGACGTGTACAGGGCCGTTTGTGCTCAGCTGGTCAGTAGGTGAAAAAGTAGCACCTTGTTGGTCCCAGGTTACCCTGCAGTGCTGGGCAGGATCAGCGGAAGTCGGCCAGTTTTTACCATGTTGCCAAGTTTCCTCAATGGGATAAATTCACCGGCCAAAAAAGGACATGCGTCCTGCCCATGCCTCCGCTTAAAACCTGGTGACTGAACACGTTTCAAACAAGTCCTGCACAGTGGCATTCGAGCTCTGTTGCACAGGAGGTGAAACTGTGCTGCTTTGGTGCCACACATTAACATGCACTGTGCACCAGAGTGAACACTGGCAGCGTTCACCAGCTACTGCGGCTGTGGTAACACATGCTTGCAGTGCACAGTCCCAAACACAGCACAAAACGCAAAAAGCAAACGGCCATGACAAAACCAGAGTCATGCATTATGGTGTTGCACGCTTGCTGGTTTTGTGATGTTGCCCGCCAGCAAGCGTGCAACACCACTGCTCACCGGCAAGTACAACCGCTATGCAAGCCACCAAACGCCGTGCACCACAGACGTGCGTACACCCCCGCCCTGCTGCAAAAACGCGGGGCGGCTACAAAACTCAGTCAACACTCATTACTGCCTGCCAGCTCACCACTGCCGCCCAGCAGCCCCCCCCCACTACCCCGCATTCTCCTCGCCCAGAGACAGGTTCTTGTACTTGCACTTCCCCTTGCGCGCTCCCCCCGCCCCCCCGCCCTTGCCCGCCGCTGCCGCGTCAGGGCGCTTGTCCACAAACCACGCGCACATGTCCGCTGAAGACTCCTCTGCGCCGCCCTCCGGCAGGCCCAGGTGCCGCCGGGTCTCCTCCGTAAGCGCCCGGCCCGCGAATTCAGCTGCGCCTGGGCACAGGTGCGCGGGCCGCTGCGACACGTCGCGGTGGTCGCGCCGGATGTTTTTCTGGCGCGAGCGCGTTTTGGTGCGCCTGCGGGGGCGCTCCTCCTGCTGATCAGAGCGGTCGCGAGGGACGTCGGCGTCACGTGCGCCGTTTTGAGGTGCTGCGGCTGCTTGGGGGGTGTCGGCGCGGCTGCCCCTACCAGCAGCCTCTCCCAGGTCCTTGCCACTGTCCGACTGGGCCGCCTGCTGTGCGCCCGCGGCAGCGGCTGCAGCCATTGGCAAGTTGCCGCTCTCACCAGTGGGTTCGGCGATGCCACCGTTTTTTTTGTCGGCACCGCCCTTTTTCCTCCTCTTCTTCTTCTTCGCGGGTGCGTCGAGCACCGCGGCCACTACGGCAGCGGCGGCGCCCACCCGCTTGCGCTGCTGCGCTATGGTGCGGGTGCGGCTTTCGCCATCGTCCTCACTCTCGTCCTCGCCAGCAGCAGCACTGTCTGCCGCGTCGTAGTCCACCTCAGCCTCTCGCCGTCGCTTCTTGCTCAGTTTCTTCTGCAGCGCGTCGCCGCCTTTGCCCGCGTGAGGAGCGCCCTTGCCCAGCGCCGCAGCCGCAGTCGCAGCGTGTGAGGCTGTGGGTTCCGCTCCCAGCCCCTGCCTGCCGTGGCGCCTGTGTTGCTGCGACTGCTGCTGGGCTACATGTGAGTCGGAGGTTGCTGCGGCTGGTCCGCTACCCGCTGGTGCGCCGCTGCCGTCGCCATCGCTGCCGGCACCACCAGTGACCCAGTCCTGAACGAAGGACAGGCTGCCAGCATCGAAAAAAATGTCTGGCTCCTGCTCCTCCTGCTGGTGCTTGCCTTTCCTGTGCTGTCGGGGATCATGTGGGGCGGGCACATCACCACGCCCCATGCCTGCGCCTGCCGCCGTGTCCTCAGTCACGTGTGTGGTGTGTGTGTGTGAATGCACGTGCGCACCACGGCCAGCCCCCCAGCCATCTGCTGAGCATGCAGCCAGCTGGACCCCGCTGCTGCTGCAGGCAGTACTGGCACTGGGCAACCGCTAGGTAGTGGGATGCATTCACGAGAGGTGGGGGCGCCAGGCGGCTCCTAGCAGCCAGCGACTGGGGCCATTGCCCCGCCACTGCCTAAGCCGGAGCGGAAGGGAGGCTTGGACTGCAGCGGCGGGCGCAAGAATTAGTAGCAACGGAGCCGCAGCAGCAGCAGGAGGGCAGGCGGCGACACCTTGCGCTTTGCGGGCAGCAGCCGTGCAGAGTAAACAATGCATGGGGCCAATGGAGGAGTCCTCCGGCCCGGCTTCCTCAACAACAGGAAGAAGACTCGCATGACACCCCCCAACGTCAAGCCCTGCCTCAAGTGCCACAACAACGGGCGCGCCCAGGTGTCCTGCAGCACCTGCGACGCTTACATCTGCGACCAGTGCCACTGGTGCCAGGACCACCACCATGAGATCCGCCTGTGCGACCGGTGCCGCACGGCACTGTGCAGGGACTGCGATGAGATGGACATCTGCCACGAGTGCCTGGTGGCCCACTGCCAGGCGTGCACGACCATGGATGAGTGCGTGGGCTGCCACGAGATCTTCTGCCTGCCGGAGGATGGGGGCAGGGGGGGGGAGGGGGATTGCGCCACCTACTGCAGCGGCACGGACTGCGACGCGGTGCTGTGCAGGGAGTGCTGGTGGTCCTGTAAGTTCTGTGCAGCCACCCTCTGCGAGTCCTGCAGCAGCAGCTGCGGCAAGTGCGGGGTGGTGGTGTGCTCCCGTGACGAAAAGTTTTTGGTGGCGTGCGACACGTGCGACCTCCCCTACTGCCTCGTGTGCGTGGCCCAGGGGCAGTCCTGCGTGCGCTGCGGGCGTCCGCCCGGCAAGCGCCTGCAGAAAATGGTGCAGCTGCGCCTCAAGTCCATCAGCAAGGCCGTGGGGAGCGGCGACAGGGACAAGGTCGCCACCTTTTTCGGCTCCATCAGTGCCATGGCGGCGGAGCTCATGTCGGGCGCGCCCAACGCCGCCGCGGCCACCGCCGCCTTCGTTGCCGCGGCGCCCGTCGCGCAGTCCACCCTCAAGCCCCCGGACGCCCATGGCGTCCAGTGCAGCGCGCACTGCCACCACAACCACCACGATGACGCGTCGGCGGCGGCGTATGCGCCGCCCCCGCCGCCGCCGCCACCGCCACCCGGCGGCCCTCTGATGAGCGACGCGGCGCAGCGGCGCATCCGCGAGCTGGAGGCGGAGGCGGCGGCGCGCGCCGCGGAGCTGGACCTTATGAACGCGCTTCTGGAGGAGGAGCGGCGCAGCGAGAACGCGCGCGCCAAGAAGAAGAAGAAGCGCGCCAAGCGCAAGGGGCGCGAGGCGGGGGCGGGGGACGGCGGCGACGCGGACGACGATGCTGCGGAGCAGGCGGCGGCGGAGGCGGAGGCCGCAGAGGAG